>MKYO02028066.1:7756-28391 GCA_002013955.2 Citrus medica | reverse complement strand
TATTATATTTAACTAAATAATAATTTGCATTGATTCTAAGTTAAAATTATTTTAAAATAATATTATTATATTAATAGAGAATTAATAAATATAATATTATTATATTTATTTTAAAAATAATAGTACTATATTTATTTCATATTATTAATAATAAATAGTTTATTCTAAGAAAATATTAATTTTGTACTAAATAATATTATATTATTATTTTATATAATAATAAATTTAATATAATTATATTTAAATTTAATATAATTATATTAAATAAAATAAAATAATGTTTCATTTTATATTAGAATTAAAATTAATAAAAAATTATGATTTACATAATTAAGAATATTATTAATTATTATTAATTTATAAATATAATAAAATATTTATTTTATTTTCCAAATATATTTTTTATTAATTTTTTAATTACAAATTATAATTCTTTACATAAGGATAAAATTGTAATTTAAAATAATTTACTCCCAATCCAAGACAAAGTAAACAAATAATTGAGATTCTGATTGACAATCCATACTTTTATTTAGTCTAAGTGAACACCCTACTCCCATTCCCACTCCACACTCCTAATCCAAGGATTCCCACTCCAATCTAAAAAGTAAACGCAGCATAAATACCTTTAATAAAGGTATGGTTACATACAAACATTTCAAAACTCGATCAGGTTAAAAAAATAGTAGTATGTGTTGAAAAAATAGCATAACATGCTATTTTGAGGGTACATTTTGAGTGGATCTCACTTAACTAAAGTGAAAAATATTGTGAGGTTTGGATTCTACTCCATTGATACTTCAATAGTATAATCTTATTTTCTCAAATTGGTACTTGGATGAATGAGAAATTGTCTCTCAAAATTCACCTTTGAAGTTGAAAATTTGAAAGAAAATTAGGCTTATCTTACATGAGAAAAAGAAGCCTAGGAATTAGTGTCTAAATATAAACACTTAACCATGCATGAGTAAGAATTATAAGGATGAAGGCTCTCTCCACACGCGCGTGCGCAAGGGGGTGCAAATCCAAGACCGATTTAGTTGAACTCGCGTACGCTCGCGCGTCCTGCGTACACGAATGTCAGCCCAAAATCATCCATGCAAGCGTTTTTTTAATTTTATTTTGTAGTTGTTATTCACATTTTAAAAAATATGTTAAAAGTCATCCAGAAAAAAAAAAAAGATAAGAGAAACCTAGCAAGCATGGTTGACCGGAACTGAAAATCATCAATAAGAGCTCATCATCTTTATTCTAATGGCGCTCAAGTCAATAATGATACTTTGAAAAGATCCAAATATGGAGGATGCGTGCATTAAGTTAATGATGTAAGTAATAAATTTGTATAATAGTGGTGGATAAGAAAATGCATTAGAAAGTGAAAATGTGGCTATTCAATAATCAAGAGAGAGAAAATGATGAAAGTGAGGGAATGATGCCCAATTACACAAAGAGAAATATTTTTGTACCTTTTAAAAACTTTATAAAACTTCATTTTTTAAACAATGGTTTTTTTTACTAATAGAAATTACATCAAAAAAACAAATATGAATTTAACTAAACTAGCATCTTTACACCTACGAATCATAAACCTTACTATCTTTAAATCATAATTTATGATATAATTACTTTTTATTTTATAAACTCAATATTGTTTTCAAACAATCATGAAATAAATTAACTAAGGAAAGTTCTATAAATATATTAATGTTGTGTTCACTTTCTGGAGTGGGAGGAATCTGGAGTGGGAGTGAGGAGTGCGGATTCCTCCCACTCCATTGTTTACTTCACTAAATTGGAGAGGGATTGGAAATTCACTCCCACCTCTCTATTTTTTTTAATTTAATTCAATTTATTTTTTATAATTAATAAAATAAAATAAAATAAATAATATTATATTTATTTAAGTAATATTATTATATTTAATTAAATAATAATTTGTATTGATTCTAAGTTAAAATTATTTTAAAATAATATTATTATATTAATACAAAATTAATATTATATTTATTTTAAAAATAATAGTACTATATTTATTTAATATTAATAATTAATAATAATAAATAGTTTATTCTAAGAAATTATTAATTTTGTACTAAATAATATTATATTATTATTTTATATAATAATATATTTAATTTAATTATATTTAATTTAATATTAATTATATTAGTAAAATAATATAGCGTTTCATTTTATATTAAAATTAAAATTAATAAAAAATTGTGATGTTCATAATTAAGAATATTAATAATTATTATAAATTTAAAAATATAATAAAATAAATATTTATTCATTAAATATATTTTTTATTAGTTTTGCAATTAAAAACTATAATTCTTTAAATAATGATAAAATTGTAATTTGAAACTATTTACTCTCAATCAAAGACAAAGTAAACACATAAATTAGATTCTGATTGCTATTTCATACTTCCATTCCAGTATAAGTAAACAATATACTCTCACTCTCACTCCACACTCTCAATCTTAAGATTCCCACTTCAATCCAAAAAGTAAACACTACCTAAGTGGGATTTCATAAGAGATTTAAAGGGATGTTAGGAGCTTTAGTGCTAGACAAGAAGATTGTTTATTGCCCTATAAGGCCCAACAGTCACACGATTCATATGGATTAACTATACCCAAAATGGGTTCATTGGCCCACATCGCGAGGTAAATCCAATTCTAATACCATTTGTAATTATTAGCTTTCACAAAATATGATATTGTTTACTTGCCTTCACTTGATTAGTTCATGACTGAAAAAGAAAATTAAGTCCCCATATTATAATATAGGGATTGGAACCTATACTTTCATGGATTATACCACTCAGCCAAAGATCAATTGGTCACAATGTAGTAGCTAAATCTATTCAAATATGTACCGTTTAAAATTAGCTTACATGTGAAGCTCAACAATAACGTTGTCTAACACGCACATCGTTAGTAATACAACAAAACTATAGATGACATTTCGTGATTAATATGAGCTCAAACAAAAGTAGTGAAGTTACCATAATAATAACAAACCTTTTAAGGTAAAAGTACATAATAACATAAAACATTAATCAGCATTTTATCGCGCATTTTAGAGTGAAAAATATCATTTAGAGTCATCCAAGAGTAATTTGGACTTTTTGAAGGGTTATTTGTTTTTAAGGTAAAAGTACATAATAACATAAAACATTAATCAGCATTTTATCACGCATTTTAGAGTGAAAAATATCATTTAGAGTCATCCAAGAGTAATTTGGACTTTTTGAAGGGTTATTTATTATTTTTGAAAACAAATTTAGTTTAGGTAAATTATCAGTCATCTACCTTAAGTTTATCAAATTTTATAAAAAGTGTTATAAAAATTTAAATTTATTGAATGTTTTAGCGTATGTTTGCAATATGTATCAATCATCTACCAAAAAGAAAAAATCACTTCTACAGAATAACTATTATTACAATTTGTATTACTTTTGCTTTGTCAATTTTAAGGAGTAATTATGCCATTTTATTAGATGGTTACAAACTAGGAGGAAAAATTAAACAAATTAAAACTTTTGTAATCTTTTTGATAACATGGTGAATTTAACGTGGATAATTGATAATTTTTCTTTTATTTTAAGTGTTATAGGAGACTCATCGGCATGGGTAAGTGATTTTTAAGTAGTGTTATTTGAATCTATATGAGTTTAAAATCTTAAGAGAGGTAGAAGGTTAAAATTTTAATTTGAACTTTACCCACTCTTGTACCGTAAAAAATTTTTGAAAAAAAAATGTATCTTGGGGGACTTTGTAAAAAATGAAAAAAAAAAATTCTTGAGGGATAGTGTACTTTAATCAATCTTTTAATAGTTGGTGGGTTACAATTATCCATTGTCGACGGATCTCTTCTAGAAACGAAAGGGATAAATTTACAATTCAATCAAAAGGAAAAGGGTTTTGAAGATATTAGCCCTTCCGTATATCACGTGCGCTGCACGCCTGACCCAGCTAGACGATGCGTTTAGGAAACCCAGCGGCAGTAATAGTCTTCGTTGCTGTTGCTTCCGAAGTGTCGTATATTTTACATCGATGAAACTATCAACCGTTTAACCAAATCTCGATTTGCGGGCAAATTAGGCCTTTTTTTTTTCCCTCCCTCGATCACTTTTCAATTAACTGCCTAAGGTATAGAGATCTTTCAATTACTTTTTATTTGTTTTTCTAGATTTCATTATTTGATCCTAATCAACAATCGTTAATCCGGGGCCATTTTGGAGGTATTAGATTCACTTTTAAATATTTGTAACTAAATTAAGAACTTATAATGCAAGTCTGCGAGTATTTGCATATTATTAGGGTTTTAAAGGATTCAAATTTGTTGAATCAGAGTGTTGTTTTGAATTTGAAAGTAACTTTTGGGTTTTCCAGGTGTTTTATTTTGCAATTGAAGAGGGTTTTGTAATCAGCACTAGATTGTGAGCAAACATGGTAAGATATATGTGCATGGCTGCAAATTCTTGTTATTTGGTCGGTGTTTTTGTGGGTAAAAATTGGTGGTTTATTTATGCATTTATTTTTATCAGAATTATCTCATTGGAGCTTTCAAACCAGCTTGCAATATTTCAATTACATTTGCTGATGGAAAAAATCGCAAGCAGGTAATTTTGAAGTTGATGTGGTTGTGTTTGCGTACTTCTATATTTGCTTGCTGTATGAAATCTGTGAAAGTATTGATATTGATTTACAATGTTCACTCTGCTAATGGTGATGAGTGTGTTGCAATATGTGTGTATTCGAAGGTTCCTTTGAAGAAGGAAAATGGCCAAACAATCATGGTTCCACTTTTTCAGAGTCAAGAAAATATCTCTGGGAAGGTAATTTGTTTGATAGTGTAGTTTGAATGTTGAGGGTTACAGCATTATACATTTCCAGATGTTCTTTGTTTGGATGTTGATGATTGAAAATTTCTGTTCATTTAATTTTCAGATTTCTATAGAACCTGTACTGGGGAAAAAGGTTGAACATAATGGTGTGAAAATTGAACTCCTTGGTCAGATTGGTGAGTTCTCATTGTAGTACATTTTTGGTAGAACAAGAGATGGGAGTCCTGGGGCCCTTTTACCTATATATTTCATTTTTGGTATTATTGTCCTTTGTTAAATATGCATTGTTTGCCCACACTTGTTGCTACTGATACGATTATTTCTCATCACTTGTTTCATAGTTGATTTGACTGAGAGATTTTTGGGTAATGGGCAATGGAGGGAGTACATAGTTCATTTGTTATCCTGTGTCAAAGATCTGCTGTTATTTTTCAGTGTTCAATATTTTGTGGCTCATCTGCCTTAAGAGATGTTTTCCTTTCTTATCTATTGAAATGGAGATGGTAATTTTGTAATTTTGTTTCGCTTTCCAGAGATGTACTTTGACAGAGGCAATTTTTATGACTTTACTTCCCTTGGTGAGTATACTTTTTCTTTCCATTTATTCTTTGTGATTATGAGTTAGATGCGTGGAACAGTGTATTTGCATATCGTTTAACACTATGGGCAAGAAAATATGAAAGTTAACCTCAAAATGTTTTTGCTATTATTCTTTTATAATCTTAAAAATCCAAATGTTGGTAGAGTTTCTGCTTTTAAGTTACTTGAAATTAATTCATTGACTGTTTACCTTTATTGTGATTTTGATCGTCTTGTTTGCAGTCCGCGAATTGGATGTTCCTGGAGAAATATATGAAAGAAAAACATACCCATTTGAATTTTCTACTGTTGAAATGCCATATGAGACATACAATGGGGTGAATGTAAGGCTAAGGTATGTTTATGATTCCATCTTAAAGTTTTCCTGGGAAATGTATGTGCCTATCATTTTTTCTGATAATGTTCCTGTATTTTAAATGATTTACTTTGGTCATACACTGTTGGACAATTTAATCCTGCTTCCAGTTCACCTTGCTATGTTGTAGCCTCTATAAATTGGTTTACCATATGAAACAGCAGGGACATAAACTTTGGGTAGTTTTACAGATCTTTCAGCTCTGCTTATGTGTAATCTTGCCTAGAAGTAAAATAATAGTCTTTACACATTCAATTATCTCCCAAGTAATTTGCTTATGTAATTTCTTAATAAATAAGAAAAGCGGCACTTCTGCCATTCTCTTTTAGCCTCTCCATACTGTGACATGGGAAGTGGAATGCCAATAACAATCAAACGTTTCAGGTCAGAATAATCATGTTGAACCTGAAAACTACTTCACTATAAGCTGTATGAAAGTCGGCGGGATAAATTGATGTATTTATTATGGCTGAAAACTCATTTTACATGGTGTGTATGTGCTTTATGTAGGTATGTTCTGAAAGTGACTGTCAGCCGTGGTTATGGTGGAAGTGTAGTTGAATACCAAGATTTTGTGGTAAGATTTTTCTATGATCTTTCTCCTCATACAAACACTCTCTTTTCCATTAGTACCTATGATTGATGATGTGAAATTCTGTAAGCTTATGATTGAATTTGTCTAATCCTGCCAAAAGCAGGACTGAAATACTATAGATTCAAGGTGTGACAGTTTTGGAAGATTAAAATGTCAATAATGTGATGTTCTTTTCATTAACTATACTTGCTACACTATTCTAATTTATCATCTCTTCCTTTTCTTGATGTCTTTTTCTATTCCTCAGGTTCGCAACTATACACCACCTCCGTCAATTAATAATAGCATCAAGGTGAGGTTTGGTGTTTATTTCTGTCGGGAATACTTGCAAAAATGAATTCCTATCTCATTTTGCGTTTGCTATCTCAACCTTCCTTTGTAATTTCTTTGGCTATTTTCCTTTGGTTATAAGTAACAGACGTGAAACTAACTCTTAGCTTCCTTTCATTTGATGTTAGCTGCTTTAGATTTATGTCACATTTGCCAAAAGCACTGCAAAACAGTTGATCTTAGTGAGTAATTATTTTAAGCTTTATCCTTACTCTTATTCCTTGTTCAGATGGAAGTCGGAATCGAAGATTGCCTACACATTGAATTTGAGTACAATAAAAGCAAGTGAGTTGGACATATCTTGTAACTAGGTTTGATTGTCTTTCCAAGATTGTTGGCCTCTTGATCAGGCATCAACCAATAGTCAGGCTTGAAATATACAAGTGCTTTGATTGTGGACTACGGTTATTTCATACCATCTTTAGCTTGACCTGGATTGAGATTTATGCATTTTGATCTGTGGTCCACAATTGACGCCGTTGTGGTTAATAGGTGTTGGTGGCATTCTACTGTTTGTAGCTTAAAAGAGAATATATCCTTCTAATTGGACTTTTGAATTTTGCAGGTATCACCTGAAAGATGTTATTATTGGCAAGA
The DNA here is from genome assembly GCA_002013955.2 of Citrus medica. Classification (NCBI taxonomy): domain Eukaryota; kingdom Viridiplantae; phylum Streptophyta; class Magnoliopsida; order Sapindales; family Rutaceae; genus Citrus; species Citrus medica. Next base: position 21,056 of record MKYO02028066.1, on the reverse strand, counting down.
TATATTTCCTTCTTGTGAGGATCAAAATTAAGAATATGGACCTTGAGATTAGGCGCCGAGAATCAACTGGATCAGGGGCCAATACGCATGTTGAAACTGAGACACTAGCTAAATTTGAGTTAATGGATGGTGCTCCTGTCAGAGGTATGCTGGAGCTCTAGTTTCTTGTGGATTCAAATCAAATTATGACTCGCACAGAAGCATCAGGAAGGGATCTAGTCATCTTATTATATATCAATGAAGAAATACAATTACTTCACATCTAGTTTAATAGTATGGTCTAGAATAGGCAAAATTAAGTCATTATAGTACTTAAAACATGTTGACCCCCATTATTGTGAGGTCATATCTAGTATTCAGAGTTTGCCTCGATTTGAAATTTACTATTCAGTTTTGATGTGTCATTTGTTTCAATTGTCAGTGTGCAGTTGCTAACAGGTCCATTCTTGTTTGAATAGGTGAATCAATTCCAATCAGACTTTTTCTTAGCCCCTATGAGCTGACGCCAACTCATCGTAATATTAACAACAAATTTAGCGTGAAGTATTATCTGAACCTAGTTCTGGTTGATGAAGAGGACCGTCGGTACTTTAAACAGCAGGAAATTACCATTTACAGGCTACAGGAAAATTCCTGATTGATTGTTGCGCAATTAAATTGGCATTTCAGCTCGTGCGAAGAGAATACATAAATGACTAGTTGATAACACTTTGTAAATCCTTAAAGCTTAGGATGCAAATTGCTTGAATGAGGAGCGTGGTTCATACGGTGGCTTTGTATACTTGCTTGTTCGGTATTGATCTGTCACGGTTATGCGCACAGCTGCAGTTGGGAAAGACCTCTCGTTGAGGTTTCCATGTGATTATTACTGATCTCTTATTTCGTAAGGATCTCTGGGAATGCATGCCGTGATCACTTTTCATTCATGTCGATTGTTTTGGGTTTCTATGTTAACTCTATTCCCTATTGTTGTTTAGGTGATGATTCTATAAAATTGTAGGCCCTTTTTTTTTCCCCTTTACTTTTTGGTGCAAGAAAATGAGAAATTGCAACAGTACTTTGTGCCTTTTTTTTTCAGTAGTAAATTTTGGGGGAGGGGATTGTATAACTTGGTGCTTTGAATGAAGTTAATTTGCTTATTAAACTATGTGCTTTCGCTTAATCTTTTCTGGCTGCCGTTGCTGGGAAGGTGGCGACTCAGATTTAAGTTTACTGGATTTGAAATTTAACTGTAATTAATTGTTTATGCTATTCAGTGTGTTGAGCTTGTATGCGAACTGGGATTCCTTTTGCATTAAAAAAAATGTCAGCCTTGTTAATCGACCTTTTCTTTTTCTGTTTATAAGTACCTTGTCGAGCATTTTAAGTGCGCCAAGTACCGGTAATTTCAAATATACAAGTTAGCTAACAACAATTTCTCGTTAACTGCTTAATGAAACCTTCTGTTGTTGCAAATTAATAGAAGTTAATGTGTTTACCCATTTCCGTCTGTCTTCTAGTTAGCTAACAACAATTTCTCGTTAACTGCTTAATGAAACCTTCTGTTGCAAATTAATAGAAGTTAATGTGTTTACCCATTTCCGTCTGTCTATTCATTTACCTGAAGATATGCTGTTCTTGATTACGGTAGATAGGTCATGGATCAGTGAACTCTTATTTGCTACAGAATTTCACATTAAAGTGCACTCTGAATTGATGGATAAAACTGGTGTCAGTCACGATACAAATTTCAAACAATACATTAACATTGGAGAGGCAACAAAATTTAGCATTTGGTGGAGTATCGGCTCAAAAGACGGCCGATCTTTACTCTTCAGAAACTTCTGGTAATTCCTCCTTGAACCATTTATAGAGCCCTCCTTCTAAGTGGTAGACATTTTTGTAACCATTGAGGACCAGCAAGTAGGCTGCTATCAGCGATCTGCAGTGGAGAAATGAAATTAGGAGTGACTTCTTTCATTCGGCGGTAAAATGCAATAAGGAGTGATTTCTTTTCATTCCGCGGCAAACCAAAATGCAACTATGTTAGCTTGTTTCTATCCCAAAACTTAACAGATCTTATTTTCATTTGAATCCCTCATCATGTTTTATCGAAAAAGTGTTCATTGTGCTGACTGCTATCATGATACTAAAGTTGAAAATATTTTTTAGTTGTGTCCTTTTGCATAGCAATGAGGTCTAATAACAGTATAGACTAGAGAGTAATACAGACAAAATGGAAGTCAGAGGATCATATTAAATTACCTTGATTGTTGACCTTCAGGGAGATTTTGAGATGGCTTCATCGTACCTCCAGTTGCGCAGGCCACAATAATCTTTGCATCTTTATCTAATTGTGATTCCACGCCTGCTGGGAGATACCAAACATTTGGTTACTGATATCTCTGTATGTTTACAAAAATGATGCAACATGTATGAATTCTGGTTAGCTTGTAATACTTTGCAGAAACTCTGGGTTCTCTTCTGTGCCAGAAAATATGCCAAAAAATGCAAATGCAGCACGCCTAGCAATGTCCCATGCTGTCCACTCCTTTATAAGCCTATATATTTGCACATTGATAGCACCTGGTGGATGAGCCTGCACCATTGAAACATCAATACCTTGTTTCCAAAGTGAAATAAGGTTCATTGTTCATTAGTAGTGTGCAAACTTAGAAAATTGAAATGAAGACAGGATTTTGAACTTTTTAACCCACTTTCCCAAGCTATCATCATTGGTTCCTTACAATCATTTAAATACAACGAAAAGACTGACCTCTTTAAATTCTGCTTCAGGTCGTACATCAAGAATCACAAAATTGTTTTCTTTCTGAAGACGAAGAGCTTCCTTCGCTTCCACACTCCTTACCTGCAGAAGATAAAACACTTCAACAGATTTTATCCAAAGATTCAATTTAATCATCACCAAAACAAATCCTGATTGTCAAGGTTCATCCAACCTGGCTCGTGAATAATCCGTTTCCTTCCTTTCCTGAAAAATATAGGTTGTTCTCTTTATCTCATTCTTATTTTTTCTGTTGTTACTTGTCAGCGATTGTATATTCGAGATCAATGGACCAGAACAAAAATGCATTGAGACAGTAATTCAGTCTGTATTGAACCCTTAACTACTTTTGAAAGATAATAAATGGCACAGAATGCTGCATTATATTTGGCAAATCAAACTATAGAATTCCTATGTCACTACTCGACATTTGAGATTTGCCCAAAATTGACGTTCTCAAAATTGTAAGCTTTGACTGCCTTTTACATTTGAACCGCAATCCCTTCATGTATCAATATGCAAGCGTGTGTATAGGCTTTATAAAGTCCCATATTTGATTGAAAATTCATGTTTACAAAGTATAAAAGCAGTAGATAAAAGCAAATTACTGTCTAAGCAGGCATGCCTTAATTACTGTGTGTGACAGAGAGACACAGAACTGATAAGTACCCTTTTCTGTAGCAGCAACTGCCTCTTAGTCTTCCAATCTTCTTCAGCTGATTCCTCCAAAGGAGAGTAAAAGTAACCCAAGTCAGAGTTAAGCTTAAATACAACAATAATGCTAGGATCCCAACTATTATCCCATCATTGGAGTTAATAACTGAGTGATGTCATGCGACTCTTACCAGTAGGGACTCGAAAGCTGAGATTATAATTGAGATTCCTAGCATTATTCTAAATATAATATAACTAATGGCATAGATTTATCCAGTTGTTTCTGGAATCTTCAAAATCCTATGGAAAATCTTTTAAAAAATTAACTAAATATTACCTGGTGATTTTGCAGGTTTTGTTGCTGCATTTTGGATTATAAGACCCCTTGGAACACTCTGTGAAGATAGTCTTCTCCTTGAAAATGTAAATGATCTTACCGTCAAGCAGCAAATAGTTGTATTTTGATTAGTTTTTGGAGCAAGGATCAACGGTGAAGACCGGTAATTAGGATATAAAGAAGATAAAGAAGATAAAGAAGAGTGTAATTGGCTGACTGAAGTAATAGCAGCCATAATGTCTGAAAGATTTGGATAGACAAAAAGCAGCTGCTAAGAATTTTTCTATTTTTAGTCTTGCCCCAACGTGGGATTTAGTGAATCTGCTTCTGCTCCTGCTTCTGTAGAAGCGCTTCTGGGAAGTACTTGTGTTGTCAACTCTAGACTGACTTTGTAGGAAGTGAATACTGAATAGTGAATAGGACATAAGTGGATTTTTTTTTTCCTTTCTCTCTCTAAAAATCTTAACTTGTGGTTGGTATTGCAAGGAGCCAAGGACTTTCTTCCCATTCTGGATTTCTCTCATCTGGAATGTTTGCTTTATGTAGAGTTCAGTCGCTGTACGACAAAAGACTTTTTGTGTGCTGCCACTACAAAAATATCTCCGCGTTACCCAGAACTTTTCCTCCCGTAAACTCAAATAGATTTTGGAACTTGCCAATCTAATATTTTATATTTTGAGAAAAAAAAATTATATTTATGTTGCTTAGGAAAAATTTAAAAAAAAAATTACTGCAAACTACTTTTTTACCTTGTTCTTGGCGTTCAAGGTTTGAGATTTTAAATCTCGTTAAATATTTAAAAGTTAAAAAAATTCCATATATCCTTTAAAAGTAAATTTAATACATTTTAAGTTCAAATATTGTGATTACATTAGGTTTTCATAGAATTATAATTTATAAATAAAGTAGTAATATTTAACCCTTTAATTTCTCTCACTAGTCCTTAGTATTCAATTTTATTACTAAAATAATTCTCATTAATAGATCAAAATTTGATTAAAAATGAAAACAATTCTAGAAACCTTAGCCAAATTTTACCACTATTGGCACCACTAGAGATGGCAAATAAATTCGAATCTGGCTTGCATTTGTAAGAATCTGGATAAATTGATTCCAAAAATATCTGGATATGCATAATAAAAAAATGTGGATTCGCATGTAAATATTGACGATCCAAACGGATCTGGATGTGGATTCTTATGCATTTGCATTTAAAAAAAAAAATATCGGATCTGTATATTTTTTAAAGCAAATTTAAAAATTAAAATTTATATAAGAAAACACAGTCCCTAATCTAAAAACATCACACATAAACATTATAACATATCCAAGTACCCATGAAGATTATTTTAGATTTTTTTAATATTAGATGATTATTGTTTTTTAAATAGCTAAAATATTATAAATTTACAAATAAATGTGTGATCCATATACTCGAAATATCCGTCCAAATTCTATACGGATATTACCCGCATCCGAATAACAATAAATAATATGATAGGGATCCTAATCTGAATATGGATATAAATTCGGATACACCTACATCCAGATCTGGATCTAGATTTTATTGGTTATTGGGCATCACAACTTAATATATCTTATTTGATATCTTTGTGTTCAAGAATTAACAAATTCAACCCTACATTGTTCACAAAATTAAAATCCTTAGTTATCACCTCAAACCACCATTCTTTATCAGTCATTTCAATCTCAACCACTTTATTGCTAGCTATTTTTATTATTTATCATTTACTCCAATTAATTTATAATCTCTTAATTCTTATATTAAAACTATTGTTTGCCTCTTTTCATTTGATATTATGTTGATCTTGATACTATCATATCAATTTTGCTAAAATCAATTAAACTAAATGAGGGGATTTAGTCTACTGTTGTTGGAGAATTTGCTAATAGGGTCAATCAACAATTAAAGGCTAGTGGTGCATGGCCTGAGGTTGTGATAATGGTGGTGGAAGGCAGTTAGGATTTCTGGAGTCCTATTTTAAATTATGTTTTATTATTTAACGATGATAATTATTGAAAAAATTAGATTAATTAAAAATGGGATCTAGTGAGAGAAATGAAAGAGTCAGGTATCACTACTCTTATATGTTTATCGCGACTATCCACGAGCCACATGCTTTCATTTTATTATAAAACTTTTATAAAATCTATTTTGTGTCAGTTTCATAATCACCCATAAATTGTCCAAAATTCATTTACATTGTAAATCGATATCAACAATGCCAAGCACCCAAAACTAATCACAAAAAAAAGGAGAGTGGACAAAATTCAAACATATTTTTAACTCTCTACTTCACACCAGTTTTGAACATTGATTTTTAACAAAATAAAAATTTTCGAAAATTACTTTATTAGATCTTACGAGTAATTTATGTTGTGCAAATTTTGTTGAACTCGCAAGCGCACGAATCTATTGTAGTATATACTAATGGTGACAAGTGTCGATTCCACGAGGATGTGGATTTTAATTGTGTACAAAATTAATTTTGTAAATGAGTGATTGGATTTGTGGTGGAAGTGATTCAAATTATCCTAAAAATTGGAATTGAAATGGCAAGAAGAAATTAAAGTGTAGATCTATTAAATTGACGTACTTGGGTATCTGGATCCGTATCAACATGCATCATGGGCTAAATATTCCTTATTAATATCAATTAAATCATGAGGGGGGAATCCACACCTCATGAACCACGCTCTAATCAATATGGTGCTAAGGGCTTATCGTGCCAAATAATAATAACCTTATACTAGGGAGCCGGTAAAACCAAGGCGGTACTATTAAATAAAGTCTATGACACATGTTGAGACTTCACCTTCAATCCAAGCTTGAAAGAAAATTAGCTACTCCTAATTGAACTAGGGGCAAAATGAAAATTTATTAAAATACGTAATTGAACTAGGGGAAAAATGAAAATAAAGTCTATGACACATGTTGAGACTTCACATTCAATCCAAGCTTGAAAGAAAATTAGCTACTCCTAATTGAACTAGGGGCAAAATGAAAATTTATTAAAATACGTAGAAAATACAAGATAGAGAAGGAATTACAGAAAATGGATCCCAAAAATGGATTCAGAGCTATCAAATTAGGGGGGGGGGGAGGCCCCCATTTTATAGATACATCGAGTAAATCATGGCCATCAGATTAATAACAGTTTGGACGCTCAGGATTGCGCCATGTCATCAGTCAACAGTCCGCGTGAACAGTACATGGTTTGACCACGCGGATGAACAGTAACACAGTTTGACCCAGGTTGAACAGTAACGCAGTTTGGTTGAAAATAATCCTATGTGATGCATGTACCGTACGTGAGATTTTTGGTCCACTGATATGCTGCCACGTCACCATCAACAGTACATAAGAATTTTAGTCCAATAGGATCGTGACACCTCATCAGTCAATGCCACATCATCGGTCAATGCCACGTCATCGATCCGTCTATATGAACAGTGTCGTGAACAGTAACGTAGACAGTACTGTACATGTAAACAATGCCATTTTTCCTTTTATGCTCCTCCTAAGGTTTTCGACCGTTCTGAGTTCAAAAGTGATGTCCGTTTTACTGTCTGATCTCTCGTTTATTGTGAAATGACTATGATGCCCCTAAAACACATAAAATACTTAATTAAAATAAAACACACATAATTAAATTACAAAAAGCTTAAACACATAAAAGTAAGGGTTGTTAGTAAGACTTGAAATGTAAAATGATGGTTTTCTCCTTTATAAATATGCATTTTCTAACACTCAACACACCCCCCAACCAGCTTATTGCTAGTACCTAGCAAATAAAGCGAAAACAAAAGTCAAATCCAAAATGATTTTTTTTAAACACTCGTGTTTATTCAATCAGACTAATGATAACAATCAAATAAAAGTATAAGCATTATCTTCAGTCTAAAGAAACATCACACCCAAATCAACTATCCACATGAATCAGCCTAATAGATTGTCATAGTTACTTTCAAGAATGACATATCAAACCTCAAAATCTCACTGGAAGTAGTGACACTCTCACAAAGAAATTAAACCCAATAAAAATAGTCATTTCAATGAATGATAATTGAAAGAAAATAATGAAAAAGTGATATCACATGCTCTCACCAAGATGAAAGAAATATACCCTCAGTTTAGAAATAATACGATCTCAAGTCAAATAAAAATGCTAGTCAACAAAATTTATTTATTTTTAATTTTTTTATGCACCACTACATCTATTTAGCCCATATAACTAGCTTTTACTTTAGATTATAGCTCACTAAAATTAAGAAGGACTTTTATTAGGACATAACGTAGGCTAGAGACATGGCTAAAAGGGAGGGGAAATAAGGAAAACAAAATGTATGTTTGAGAAAAATATAGAGAGATTTTTTTTTGGAAGTTGCAAGGTGGATTTCACCTATTATTGTTATTATTATTATTTTCTTTTTTTTAAAGAAACAAAAGAATTTTTTTTCTTTTTTTTTGTTTGGCACAACTTCACTGAATAAAATAATTATTCACATTTTCTCAAACATAAATAGGTGATGAAACATTTAAGATATTGGGTAATACTTCAAATCAGAGTGGGTCAAAATGATAAGTTTGTTAAAGAAAATATTTTTTTTTTTAAGGCTCAAAAGGGTTAACTATGGATATTTCATAAAAGGGATGGCTAGAAAGGCTCAAATGGGTCAAAGATGACATTTCCATCGTCTTTTAGGGTTTTAAATAATCTCCCATATCTACTAGCTAGATGGATCTCCAAATGTAGCAACACACATTTTTTTTCTTTTTTTTTACAATTTTTTTAAGGGTTAACTCAAAAGAAATCTAAAGATCGTGTATAAAATAATAAACTACTAAGCTGTATAAAGAATGGGCAAAATGGTTACTCTCCAAGAAAAATAATAAGCTAAAAAACTCACTTGGTACTTATTATGACATGTTCATTCCTTCAAGCAACTCATATTTGTCTCCGACATCAACATGTAAAGTAGCAAACATAGCGTAATATCACTTAAGACCAAAGATAATACAAATACTAAAATTTGAAATTAATTATGTCATCCAATGTTAAAACAAATCACACATTTTTTTTAAGCAACATCCTACTCCCCAACCTATTCTAAACATGAAAGGAAAATATGCATGCAGAAATGTGAAAATGATGCCGAAAAACTAATTAGAAAATGATAGAAAACAAAAAGTGTTTTTTTAACTAAGAAGATGCGTTTCTAGAGGCACTACACTCCATATTTAGCCATCTTCGATTCAAATATTTGAAAATGTATATTTATAAAGGAGAAATTAAAAAGAAGAAGAAAAACGAACATCAAAACTTACTAAAGAAAAAGAAAATGTCTGAATTTTTAAATTTTTTTTTCAAACGATGCAGATGCGTTTCTAGAGTCACTACACTCCATATTTAGCCATCTTCAACACAAAAAGTTAGCAACAGTTAGTTTCTACAATAAAAAAAAATTAGTAAAAACTTAACCAAGATTCCACAATTGTCGACTATTCCCTCCCCCCAACCAGAACGAAACATTGTCCTCAATATTTTCAAGGAAAGAAGTAGAGTTTAGAAGACATCACCTGGATGGTGCAACATAGAAGAAAATATTTACAGGCGGAGAGTTAAATCTAATTTGTATTTTTTACTGCGGCTACTGTTACCGTCATCATTTGGACACTCGAACACAAAGGTCCAGGGGTCTGGCTCCGGTTTATAAGCTTGTAAGATATCAAGTAACTCATTAGCAGTGTGAGCACAAATAAAAAGCTTTTTGACATTGGAAGGAACAAAAAAATTTTTTATTGCATGGTTAAAAAATGCGATAAAGCCATTATAAAAATTATTGACATTTAACAAATCGATGGGTTTCTGGTGAATGTGCAGATGGGCTTAAGATGCTAGTGTGATAAGTGCCTCTAGTGTTGCAAGATCTCCTGGAAGGAAAATAAAAGCATCAGCATGATTAAGCATTTCAGTTATTCTTTCTTACATACCTGAGACGATTAACTCTTTTCTAGTCGATGAGTCAGACAAACTGCCCAAAGGTTTTAGGACTCTTAGGATGATGCCTAAGACTTGGCTCCCTCTGATAAAAGCAGCTTCTGAGACCAATTTTGATAACCCTCGGTTACCTCCTCCATACACCAAGTGTAATTTTCTCTCTGCTATGCTTTGACCAAGATCTATGACTGCATCAACGAACTCTTTATGTTTGCCATAGGTAAATCCAGAAAGCACACAAATGTTCTTAAATTGTCTATTGGGAGTAGCTGCCATTGGAATATTTCTCAAAAATAATGTGTGAGTGTTTGACAAAAGAAATCACATTTAAGAGTCTTGGTGATAGTGGGTCACAGCTGTGAATGAGGTAGCATGTCAGTGTCAAATAACGCGTGAAGCACATGGCTCGCGAGTCAAAAAGGAAAGAGTAAAAAGAAAAAGAAATAATGATAAAATAGAATTATTAAAGACAATAATGAAAAAGATAAAATAACAGTGAAATAAAATAATAGTGAAGTAAAAGGATATTTACATGTAGTTGCGACTGTGGCTCACATCTTCTTTTGGTTTTACGTCTAGAAACGGCTTTGAACGCCCTCTATTGGTCGAGGATAGGATTCCCATCCAGTTTTCTTATAAACTGGCAAATAGGGTCGTTTATAGTCAGATTCCCGAGACTATGTCGTGCATGCTCTTTCTGGAATAATGGCCATAACTGGAGAATCGCTCCTTGCACATATCCACTGGGATGCGTTTCAAGAGACAGAAGGATATCATCCAATGACTCCTTATTCAACCCATCCCTAATGAATTGAATCTTATCTTCCCTGTTATCAGACACCATTCCTAAAGAACATGGGTTTTTATCGCAACTCATTTTGGCACACTTATTACAAGCAACAGAAATTCTTCGAGCTCGTCGTTTTCTTGCATAATTTTCTTTACCACAACCAGGCATGTGTGCAATAAATTTAGGAGGTAACTCACCTGCCAATCGTACTTTAGCTTCGATTAACCAACGAATGTCAGCAGGTATGTTATTCCTCATGAGCAATCGCATGCGTTTAGACCGAGCTTTATAAATTGTAAGGAGGGCATTCTGAGGCAATGAAGGGAATCGCTTGTGAAGCTTCGCTAGAATCTCGTTTCTGTCCATACCTTCGCCTCAGAATATTAGTTATTATGGGAAACTGAAGTAACCGACTTGATTATCACGGAGTATCATTATCCGCCACTTCACCGGGGTAACAAACTAAAGCACACCAACATAAAAACAAATTAAAACACACAAAGAAAATCAAAATCGTTCTCTTATTGAATTTACCTAAAGCTCCAACTAGATGTCGTAAGCACTTCTCTCAATATCTCGGAGTCGGCGTTCTAAACCCTCAACATAGGATACTAACTCTGGTGGTTACAGAGTCCAAATACGATGTGTTTTACAAAATTATATCTGCCTTTTGAGATGAGTTTTGACACGTTGAAGTGGTTTAAGAATGTTTAGGAGGAACGGTCTATGTATGGTACTCATGATTAATAATGATAAGAAGAGAAAGAAAAAAAAATTAATGGTTAAACAAACACACTTATGCAAAAATAATTTCAATTAGCAAAAGAATAGTAAAAAGAAAGAAAGAAAAATCAAATCACCGAAAAGAAAAAATCAATTCAAATCTGGTGGGTCACTCAAATTTATTTCGGTGTCTTCTCCATGTGGTTGGTACTCTAGATATAACTTTAATTTTTGACCATTAACTTTAAACATGACACCGTTCTTTGGGTCCTTAATTTCAATTGCCCCATGTCGAAAAATAGTATGAACAATAAAGGGGTTAGACCATCGAGAGCGTAACTTACCTGGGAATAGGTGCAAATGAGAATTGAATAAAAGCACTTTCTGACCTGGTGTGAACGATTTTCTCATAATTTGCTTGTCGTGAAAGACTTTCATTCGTTGCTTGTAAATCTTGGCATTTTCGTATGCGTCATTGCGAATTTCTTCAAGTTCTGCCAGTTGTAATCTTCTTTCTGAGCTGGCTTGCTGCATGTCAAAGTTGAATTTCTTGATGGCCCAATATGCACGATGCTCGAGTTCCACAGGTAGGTGGCAAGCTTTTCCATACACTAGCCTGTAGGGTGACATCCCAATCGGGGTCTTGAAAGCCGTTCTATATGCCCATAATGCATCATCAAGTCTTAATGACCAATCTTTTCTGTCTGGCCTCACCGTCTTTTCTAATATGTGCTTTATTTCTCGATTGGAGATCTCAACTTGGCCACTGGTTTGCGGATGATATGGGGTCGCCACTTTGTGAGTGATTGAATACTTTGTCAAAAGAGCCTTGAATGATTACTTACAAAAGTGGGTACTACCATCACTGATTATCGTTCGAGGGAATCCAAAGCGCGAAACAATGTTGCTTTTCAAAAATCCTATCACCACCTTATGATCATTGGTTCTGCATGGAATTGCTTCTACCAATTTTAATACGTAGTCAACAGCAACCAATATGTATTGATGGCCAAAATAAGGGTGAAAGGGTCTCATGAAGTCGATACCCCATACGTCAAAAATCTCAACCACTAAAATTGGATTTAGTGGCATCACGTTCCTTCGTGTAATGCTCTCCATTCGTTGACACCTGTCACATGAAGAACAGAAAGTGTAAACGTCTCGAAATATAGTTGGCCAATAGAAACCACTTTGTAAAACTTTAGTCGTTGTTTTCTTAGCGCTGAAATGGCCTCCACAAGCTTATTCATGACAGAATGAAAGAATATTCTGAATTTTATTTTCTGGAACACATCGTCTAACAATTTGATCTACACAATACTTGAACAAATACGGGTCATCCCAAAAGAAATTCTTTATTTCCGCAAAGAATTTAGCCTTGTCTTGCTTAGTCCAATGCTCTGGAAGTTGACCTGTAACAAGATAATTAACGATATCAGCATACCAAGGTAATACTTCCACATTCATTAATTGTTCATCTGGAAATGACTCATTCAATGTTAATGGCTCTGTAATTGTGTCAAAATGAAGACGAGTGAGATGGTATGCCACAACATTTTCTGTGCCTTTCTTATCTTTGAATTCCAAGTCAAATTCCTACAAAAGTAACACCCAACGAATTAGTCTAGCTTTTGCATCTTTCTTTGTGAGAAGATATTTAAGAGCAGCATGATCCGTGAATATAATTATTTTACAACCAATGAGATATGATCGAAATTTTTCCAATGCAAACACTACTGCTAGCATTTCTTTTTCAGTAGTTGAATAGTTCAACTGTGCATCATTTAATGTCATACTAGCATAGTAAATAACGTGGGGAATTCGATCAACTCTTTGTCCTAATACTGCTCCTACTGCATAATCAGATGCATCACACATGAGTTCAAATGGTAAGCTCCAGTTTGGGGCCTGAATGGTGGGTGATGATGTCAACAACTGTTTTAATTTTTCAAACGCCATAAGACATGAATCACTAAAGATAAAAGGTACATCCTTAGCAAGTAAATTGC
>MKYO02028055.1:157686-187564 GCA_002013955.2 Citrus medica | reverse complement strand
TATTATTACTACTATTATTTTATTTTAAATCTTGCTTTAGAGTTGATAAATAAATATAACTAGCATAGTCTCTGTGGGATCGATCCTTACTCGCTCTGTACTAATTATTTATATTAGTGGTAAGGTTTTAAATTTGGTGCACCTTAACGACACTACCAACAGACCTAGATCCTCCTGCTACATCAGCCCCAAAAGAGATGACTAATGCTGATGAAGAAGCCTATCTACAAGCTTAAGCCTATCTTGATCACTGACAGATTCGTCGTGCCAAATGCCAATATGAGAAAGAAACTGGCGATGTGTCTTCATCACATTACCCATCCACTCCATGATTGCAGGCACACATGGGAATCTTTAGCTTTTTCTTTTTAAAAGTTCGCTTTAATAATTAGACAAGGGTCCTGTCTTGTCTAAAGTGTGTTTTCTCCTTTTTCTTTTTATTTTTGGTGTGGTGTACTTTAATCATTCTGCTTTTGTAAAAGATAAGGGTCCCACCTTATCTCTCCTTCCTCAAGATCTCTATATAAGGATCTCTCTTTCCCTTTGTAAGGTAGGAGTTAATTTGGAATAAAAATCAGTTTTCTTCACATCATGTTTCTCTAAACATTTTTCTCTCTTCTTGGAATCAAAGAAATTATTTGGGGTTAATAATGATATGCTCACTTCTAATTTTCTAAACTGAGTATACTCTGCACTTGCCTTAAGCCTAAGGATCCTGTGCATAAAAAAGGTCCTGTTTTATCCTCCAAAACCGATTTTTGTAAAATGAAATTGTTTTCTCACAATGTTCACCCTCTTTGAAGGGCAAGAGTGCTGTGTTTTCGGGTGGTATTGTGAAAAACTATTTTCAAATATGATTTTCGGTTTTGGTATTTGACGGATAAATGTATATCGGCTGGAAACTAGAACTTGCAGGCTATTGGCCCTAAGGACAAACTTTGTTCTGTTACAGATCTGGTGTAACAACGCCACATACAACTACCCACTGGTATCAGCCTACCAAATCCAAGACTTTGCAAAAAAATTTCTTTACCAGTATTTCTTCAATGTTCAGATCAAAAAGCCTGCTCGCTTTCCTTCCCTCTATATGGAAAACCTGTTTCTCACAGGTCTTAAACTATTACATATGAATTCATACAATATATAATTGACATTATAGAATTTTGTATCATTATGATACATATTTTCTAAAGTAATACTCAATCAAGTGAAATTAAAATTATTTCTTTTCAATTACAGATCCATTCCAATACTAATAAGCTACGAAACAACCATGAAAGCCAAAAAAACAAAATTTAAAACAAAAACCTTTTAACTTCGGTATGCCATAAACAAATGTAATTTTAGTATTGTGAAGAAATACTCATTCAAGTGAAAAAAATTAATGATTTCTTTTCCACTGTAATACACGTAGAAAATAAATAAATAAATAAACAAGACCCAGCATGAAACGTACCAAAGTGACCGAAATTGCTTCCCTATTGCTTTTGACATCTCTCATAAGACAACATTTTTCATTAGTATAAAACAAATAAGGTAATTTTTAGGACCTCCCTTGAGGTTTGGTGTATTGACAATCTCATAGAAAGTATTCACATAATTATAAGGACCTCCCTTGGCGTTAGTACACAATCACCTTGACTGTTAGTGGATTAACAAAAAGTCAAAAATACCCTTGGCTATAAAAATGAGTGTAACAATGGGAGCTAAATAGTAAACACCACACTGGAGCACGAAAAAGTCTACAATAACCATGGAAAACAAATCATTGACATTTACATAATATAAAAAAAGTAAAATATAAATTAACAAAATCAACAAAATTGTCAACGTATTGAATATTTACAGCAGCAATGGCTATAAATATAGCCATAGTCAAATTAAAATATCACCATTAGTAAACTATTTCAATGAGACAATAAACAAACCATGATTGAATCTTCAATGCATTCAAAATACACAACCTGCACAATAGAATCACATACACACACCTGCTAATGAAATATAAGAACAAACGGGAAATTGAACTGACATGGCCAAGATACTTCCTCCCCATAGCTATTAGAATATTATCAGATAGTATTGTTTTTAAATATAATAGAAACATAATGAGTAATTTATGAATCATGATGCTTGCTTGACTTTTTGGCAATGGTAGCTTCAAATTCAATGACAGTAAATGAACAATGGTTCATTCATTATGAAAGTAATTGTAATGCTAGGAATTTATAATATCAGACGTTGGAATTAGAAAAATATTCCTCAGCCATTTCAATTGAAGCCAAGGAAGAAAAGAAAAGAGTCTTCTTGTTTCTGGCCACAAGCCATATGAAGAAGGTAGACTAGAGCGTAAGAACGAAT
Source organism: Citrus medica (assembly GCA_002013955.2). Lineage (NCBI taxonomy): Eukaryota > Viridiplantae > Streptophyta > Magnoliopsida > Sapindales > Rutaceae > Citrus > Citrus medica. Next base: position 185,203 of record MKYO02028055.1, on the reverse strand, counting down.
GCTACTGCCATGGTAAAAACTTGGATCAATGGGTAACGGTACCTGCCATGTCAAAGATTTCAACACAACACAACCGAACTGACTTATTGAATCTAAAATACCAAGTAAATAAGTCAAAGATTTCAATTCATTTAAGTTTGAACTCTTTTTCGTTCAATATAACTCATTCAGCATCTTCTTTAACACATTTGTATCATTCTTCATCATCACAACAATATACAAGTTCTTTTTTTTTTTTTTTTTTTTTTTTTTTTTTTTTTTTTTTTTTTTTTTTTTTTTTTTTTTTTTTTTTTTTTTTTTTTTTTTTTTTTTTTTTTTTTTTTTTTTTTTTTTTTTTTTTTTTTTTTTTTTTTTTTTTTTTTGGAAACTAACCTTTTTTAGATTCCAATTCTAGTGGTCTTAGACAGTAGCCACCGACGAAATTTGATTGGCGTCACCCTTTTACCACCATTGCAGCTTGTCATGTTCATACTCAACTTAAAATTATGTTACAATCACTTTGGTTTTGTGTGGAGTTAACTTTACAAAGAAAAAGAAAATTAAAAGTAATGACTCTTCGAGGGGTCAATCTCCTCCCTAAGACTCAAGCGTTATTCTGAATTCTTTTCCTGATCTTTATTCAATAATCAATTGAAATTTAAATACAAGGATTGAAATTTAAATACAAGGATTTGCTAACTAAATCCAAGAAACAAGGAAATAATATCCAGAACAATCAGGAAAGCTTTGGACTTGCTCTTACCAACTACACACACTCAAAACAAATTAAAAAATAAGGTTGACTTAGTCTTTACGTTTATTGCCCACTAAACTCCATACTTCGAAGTAGTAGCTTTGCACGTGCCCCAATCAACTAATACTTGCTTGCAACATCTCCATCCTCCTTAAACAGCAACCTCGTCCACGAAAGTAAAGTCAGGATAGCGAGCACGAAATTCTTCATTAAGTTCCCATGTTGCCTCGGATGGAGATAAACCCTTTCAATGAACTAACACCTCTATTTTCTTCCTGCAAGTACACTGATCCAATGTTGCTTGAGGAGTTGGTACCACCGAGTCATCTTCATTAACGTTGGGTACAGCTGGCAACACCAGTTGACCCTCACCAATTTTCGTTTTCAGCTGTGAGACATGAAAAACTAGATGAAGCTTAGAATTTGAAGGCAACTTCAATCGATATGCCACATTTCTGATCTTCTCAATCACCTCAACTAGTCCATAATAATGAGCTGACAGCTTGAAATTCTTTCGTAAAGCTAAAGACACTTGTCAATAAGGCTGAAGCCTGAGATACACAAAATCACCAACTAGAAACTCTCATTTCTCTATGCTTTGAATCATACAACTTTATTTCCTTTGGAAAACTTCATAAGCAACTTGTCAAAATCCCATTGAATTGGCCCTAACGTCCTTACCCATTGTGTTCCTAGCAACACATCACAACTTTCCAATGGTAAAATAAAGAAATCAATTTCAAAAGGGACCTTTTGAAGCCTCACCTGAACTTGGGCACATCGACTAGGGTTAACAAGTTTTTCTCCTGAAGCAATCAATACCTCCAACTTTCCACTTGAATTAGGTTGTAAATGGACCCAATTTGTTGCCTTCGAGCTCACAAAATTGTGAGTACTTCCTGAATCAACTAAAAACAACACTTGTTGACCCATTAAGGTTCCTCAAATACGCATAGTTTTAGGTGCTCTTGTCCCAATCATGGCATGAAATGATATTTATGGAGCCATATCGTCACTACCATTTTCAATCTCCATTTCTACATCGTTGTCCTCTTCCTCCCAGCATGCTTCAATCTTGAAAAGTTTTGGACAATTGTGCCCTGGGTTGTACTTCTTGTTACAATGAAAGCAAAGGCCCTTCTTTCGTCATTCTGCTAGCTCTTCTGGCATCATATTCTTGATCTCTCAAACCGAGCTTGATAATCAGTCACCATTCCTGTCTGTCGCAACTTGATCAGTTCAACAAAAGTGGTCTTCAAATTGACTAGGTCTAAAGCGTGATAAAATTCCAGCTTTAAAGTCACCCCATGTTACATAAATCATTTCTTGCTCTAACATTTGGAACCATAATTGAGCATCCTCTTCCAAATAAAAGGAAGCTATGGACACCTTTTCTGACTCTCATATCTCATGGAGACCAAAATTTTTTTCAGCCCTACAAATCCACATTATTGGCTCATCCTTGCTGCCATACTCAGGAAAATCTAATTTTACGGTTCGTGGCATGAAGTTGTGGAAATTTCCATTTTCTCTTGGTGAAGTGTGAACCTTCGTGGAATGAAGTCTCTCCGGTTTCGGTAGTTCTTTTGCCACGAAATTGTTGAGCAAGTTGTTCTAGCTTTTCAGTAACCTGATTCAGTAATTCTTTTTTAAACTTCTCCATGCTTTCCTCAAGTTGCTGAACTCTATCGTTAAGCTCCATCAGCCTGGCTCTGATACCGAGCTGTTACAATCAGTTTGGTTTTGTGTGGAATTAACTTTACAAAGAAAAAAATTAAGAGTAATGACACTTCGAGGGGTCAATCTCCTCCCAAAGACTTAATCGTTATTCTAAATTCTTTTCCTGATCTTTATTCAACAATCAATTGAAATTTAAATACAAGGATTTGCTAACTAAATCCAATAAATAAGGAAATAATATCCAGAACAATCAGGAAAGCTTTGGACTGGCTCTTACGAACTACACACACTCAAAACAAATTAGAAAATAAGGTTGACTTAGTCTTTACATTTGTTGCCCACCAAACACCATACTTCTAAGCAGTAGCTTTGCACGTGCCCTAATCAACTAATACTTGCTTGCAACAAATTACTTGAAGGTAGCAGGGATTCTATAGCTACAAAAGGTTCTTCAGAGCTTTTCAAGCTTGAAAATGGTTGGGTTTCGTTTAATGAGAGAGAAAGTGGAGTGTTGATTCATCTCAGATAAATTGAAGATAATTTACAGTGTGGGTAATAAATTGATTATCAGTACCTAAATCTAGGCCATCGATGCACTAACATTAGGGGAGCTCTCTGTAATTACGTGAATACTTTCCATGAGATTGTTAATACATCAAAATTCAAAGGATATCCCTAAAAATTACCCAAAAAAATACATAGCAAGAAAAATTGTTAAGAGCTTTAAAAAAGAAAGTTGTTTAGTTCTTAAAGTTAAGGTTTGAAATAACTTTTTAGTGACAAAAATAGAGTTAAAACAGGAAGGGCATAAGACAAGACGAGAAGTTTGCTTTTCATTTCTTGTTCTTTGGGATTTTAGTGTATCAATATCTAAGGTAAAGCTTTAATGTATTTATTATCAGAGATGTTTTATTTTAAATCATATTAGTGTTTAGATTTGATTTTACCCTTCTGAATCTAGGCTATCGAAAAAGTTTTTTTTTTTAATTTAACAAGAAAAATAGTTTTTTGCCCTCATGAATCTAGAATTAACAATAATTGAGGTGACACCTAGGGATGGCAACGGGGAGGGGAGGGGAGGGGACCAATCTCCCCATATCCATCTCCGATATTTTGCGTATGTCCCCGTCCCCTCCCCGTCCTCGTCAGAATTGCTTGAGAGAATCCACATCCCCTCCCCGAATAATAACAGGGGATCCCCGAGGGTCCCCGGTCCCCGAATAATTAATAGTCTAATACATTTTTTTATTTTAAATTTTAAATTAATCATATTAAAATAAAAAATTTAGATAAAAATAAAGTTAAAAATATATCTTACATTAATATTGATCCATTTCAAAGTCACATTCAAAATATAAATTATTAAAATAATTATATTTGTCAATGACTCAATCTTCATAATCCTACAATAAAAAGGAAAAAAATTATTTTTATGACTGTTGTAAATTATAATTAGGCAGCTCTCTGCTGTATCATTGTGGTTTGGATTAAAAATTTAAGACTTTAATTAGTTAATTAAGTTTAAAAGTTTAATAATATAAATATTTTGATATTTATTATTTTTAACAATATTTATAATTTTGTTATTTATTTATTAGTAATTTTAAAAATAAAAATAAAAATTAAAATGGGGAAATGGGTAGGGGATGGGGATTCCACCTCATCCCCGTCCCCTCCCCGAATAAAAAATTGGGTAAAAAATTTTCCCTGTCCCCTCCCCGAAAAAAAAATTAGGTATAAAATTATCCCCGTACCCTCCCCGAATGGGCAAAATCCCCAAGGATACCCGTCCCCGTGGGGATTTTTGCCATCCCTAGTGACACCAAGGGTGCTTTAAAGTATTTTTAAAAATACAATGACTAAATGAACAATATCCTCGAAATATAGGGGTTAAACGAGCTTTTATCCTAAATAATACCATGTTTGTTCGTTGTGTTTTTGCAATTTTTTTTTCTAGGCTATGAATGGAATAATTTTCTAGTTATATGTTAACATATATTATGATAAAAGCACTTTTGATTAAAGCACCTTTAATAAAAGTATTTTTTGATAAGACCATTATCAAATATTATAACAGTTAAGTAACCAGTTAAGTAAGCACATCATTGAAAACAAACATCATTGTATCAACTCACTGCTTTTTTAATTAAATTTAAAATAAATAGTGATAATTTAGCAAAAAGAGTAAATTTTGTCGAGGTAAAAACAAAAAAAAATTCAATTCCTTCTGTTTAAGAATTTCATGCCAAATTGAGCATGTTAAAATTTCCACTCTTTTTTGTAATAAATCACTTGGAGGCTCAAACCCCCACAATGCTTAATTCCTTCCTCAATTATAGAAAATAATTGAGTGAAGTCAGTCTTTTCCCTTTGAAATATGAGTAGAGTATACATTTTTCGAATATTCGAGAGAGTTAAAACCTATGCAGTGCTATATAAAATTTAATACAGAATTAGTTGCAGTAATTGCTTGATTGTATATATATTAATATTAGTCTCATAAAATATGAGTTGTAATTCATGTAATTAAAAAAAAAAACTCACTGGCAGATCGCTTAAAAAAAAGGGGCCATTTTGTTTGTAAATTCTCGTCCACATGATAACATAATTATGATGACGTTGCTTCATATGGAAATGAAAACCAACAAGATACGACCTACTCTATCGCAATTTGTAGGGATCGAACTATTAATCGCTGAAAATCAATCACTAATATAAACATAGACACTTTCTCCATAAAAGGCTAAAAATAAGTCAAGGATAAGGATTAGACAGCATCAGTACAGTCCCTTCGCCCGGGGGGGGCGGGGGGGCGTCGGGGGCAAGTTCTTTTGCGACAGCTATGTCAATACATTCATTTCTAAATTGAGCTGATCAGCAATACATAGAAATTGCTTCATGTCTCTTTTATCCATCCTCTATTATTTTCATCTTTTCTAATTTTTGCACGCATTAGGCCATTTTCTTCATTTTCTTTAATTTGGTAAAACTTGATCTCCTTTCCGGCGATCATTTAGTTCCTTTATTTCTTCATTTGGAGAAGTAATAGAAATTTCAATAGATTCAGATTCTTTAGAGGTGTTAGCAGCTGGCACTAGCTGACTTTGCTTCTTCATCTCCTTTCCTTTACCCCATAAAACCGCATAAAGTCCGCACACGATCAATGTTGCTCCTAGTACACTGAAATAATAAAATTCGTATTAAATTAATTAGAAATACTTGCCTGCCGATATTCACACTTCGTAAAAAATATTTACAACGATCAAAAGACTCTTTATATTGATGTGAAGAGCGAATCAAGACTTTAATACTGATGTAAAGGGTGACTCAGCACTTTATAAGGTGCAAACATCGGCACTTGAAATGAACTTTTAAATGAATAAATTGTTTTAATTAATTTTACATTAAGTTAATTGGAAATGCTTAGATGACTTGGTAAAGATTCTTTACATTGATGTTAAGAGCGAATCAACACTTTTACACAGATGTAAAAGGTGTGTTAACATTTTATAAGATGCAAATGTATGTACCTAAGATGAACTTTTAAATTAGTTATATATAGCTACATAGTTCCGATCTGATCCACAATCCTAAACTTTATTAAAATTTGGAAAAATTATTTAACTCATGTAGCATACAGTATTATGCCATTATTCCACTAAATTATATACTTTAATAACTTTCACTGACATGATACTATTAAACCACATGACTTAAAATTTTTTTCTAAACTTTAACAAAATTTAGGATTTTGGACTAGAATATTTCTATATAGATACACACAAAATTTATGCAAATATTATGAACTAATAAATACCTGCCCAAGTGTAGCTTCTCATCGAGAATTAAAGATGCGGCCACGGCTACAGCGACAACGGACAAAGGCGTAAAAACAGATACAAAAAGAGGGCCTCTTATGTGTACACACCATGATGTCATTGTCACCATCAAACCTGAACCCACGATTCCCTGTAACAATATGGCATTTTGGCACGTATAATTTCATTATAGAAACTTATTTATAATGGCATTAAAGAGTCAATTTCGATTAAATTAAATTAAAATGGATAAGAAATATTGTTTTAGCATGTACCGAATATGCTACAGTAAGAAGTCTAATGTTCCAGCCCAACTTCCATTGATCCGAATCCTTTTCCATGCAGAGGGCAAAAACAACGGCTTGAATTGCTCCCATCACACACATCAAAGCTGCATTCGAGTGTTGACATGGATATTCTTTACTAATTTTAGCCTATACAAAAATTATAAAAAAAATTATTAACCAAATTAATTAATTATACATATACATATAAATTCATTACCTGTATTTACCTGAACGATCAACCACAAAGCATAAGACAAGCAACTACCCAGAGCCAATAACGAGCCAATGAGGCGTTTACCAGCATTAGAAGACGCCATGTGGCGGACGCCAGCATGGTGAAGAAGGTCAACATGTGTTGACCAGATCTTTATCTCAACACCTTTGTAAAGAGTGAGCAGCATTGCCCCACTTATTCCAATTAATGTACCCAACACTTTTGCCTTACCAGCCCTTGTCCTTATACCAAGTTTCTCTGATCTGTGATAAATCGACGGTTATTTTAATGTTAATTGATCATCAAAATCATCAAGTGGTTATTATTAATTATTTTGTAATTTTATAATAAGTACCCAATAGAGGTAGCCAAAACGAAGGTCACAGCTGGAACAAGATTAAACATGGCACTAGTAAATGTTGCCGAGGTTAAGACCAAGCTCTCTACGAACAAATTTTGACACAACGATCCCCTGCAACATATGTATATAATATTTAGGAAAAAGAATTCTAAGTCCAACCCCTTCTAAGCCATTATTTTTTCTTTTAAATGTGTCATAAGCTCCTTCTAAATGAATTAAATAAAAATAATTTGAGCACATTTTATATATAATAAAATACTTGTACTTTAGTAGTAAGATTGCAATTTAGTAATTTTAAAGACTTGGTTCAATTTTTTTAGGAAAAAAAAGACTTGGTTTAAATCTCAATAGTTGTATAATTTCATTTTTTTAAATATTTTGTGCAGATTACTTAGAAAAAAGATACTTCACAAATGTGGCCACATTCAGTTTTAGCATTTAAAAATAACACATTTTATTACTATCATTTTAAAAAAAATTTAAAAGAAACTAATAGAATGTGATTTTTTTTTAGACCTTAAATGTGTTCAAGTGACCAGTAAAAATATTATTTCAATTTAAATTAGAATTCTTTAAACTAAGACCTTCTAATTTTTAAGTGTCTGGATCCGCAACTATAGAGATCCCTTTTGTGTTTACAAATAGTCATGCAAATCATTTTTTGTACACATGAATTCATTTTTATGTTCAAAAGTAATCACAAACTCGAATAAAACTCCCAAGATTTATCCAAAAAAGTAGTTTGTTTGCCCCAAAAGAGGTTTGTGTGACTATTATTGAAAACATGCATGAGAGTATCTTTGACTAGTATCTTTTTTCCTAATTTATAAGCATTTCGACCTCTCAAATTGTGTAAACCCATTCTACCTCAAAATAAAATAATTATAAAATATTTATTTTTAATAATTTTAAATAAAGAAAAATTAAATAATTTGTCAATTAAATCCTTATTAACTGTTTAAGCGTATAGTTACAAAAGGATAAAATAGTAAAATTAAAATTATGTTATGCAACATTACTGATTAATAATGGCCAAGAACTTATGTGAAGAACAAGGATCTAAATAACTAATTGTTAAAAAAAAACATTTTGAATTTTAAAAAATAATGTGAATTTTTCTAATAATTTTAAAAATGGGTTGATTTGCACAAACTGTAGGGTAGAAATATGCCCACTTAATTTTAAATCAACTTACCCACACAACCCAGAAAGAAAAGCTAGAAAAAGCATCTTAAAATTCAGTTTTGGTATGCAATTCCTGCAAAATAATTAAATAATTCACAATCAATAGAGTCCATCTCATCACATATGTCAATTTCTACTATAAATTAATAATCGAATGTACCAGATTAACCTTTCAAGTAGAAGTGCAACAGGAACAGTAAAAGCAGAGGCAAAAATTAATCTATAGGCAATGATTACTCTTAAGCTCATTCCATCATTAGCTGCTAATTTATAGAAGATATTAACCCCCGCAAATGCTGCAGAAGCTACCACCATCATCAACACTGGCTTCAACCCATGTATCAAATTACATATCTGTTCCCACATCACCATCATCTCTATCGAATAGCTCAACAAAAAAGCATTAATAACATTAATTTTGAGGAGAAAATGAGAATGCGAATAAGAGAGAGATGGTTAATTTGTTTTGCTGTGATTGTTCAATTTGATACATTTATAATTATAGACAGTTTTTTTTTCTACAAAAGTAAGCAATTACGTAGTTTCGACACACGTGCTTCGTGCATGTTGAATTGATAGTGGCAACTGGCGAGTGAGCCTACAGTAAATTTTTTTGCTTGTTTTAGTAAATTTTTAATGTAAGTGATCTTGAAAAATCTGATTACGAATTTATTGATTTTAAAATGGCTATCTAGGTTATCACAATATTGTTACTAAAATATTTAAATTATATAATATTAAATACTCTCTTATGAAAGGGGTGAAATCATTTACACTCTAAAATATACTTTGAAAACTTTATTACCTAATATTCATATAAAAAAAAATTTGAAATTAAAAAATTACTCGAAATACTCCTGTAAATTTCGAAATAGCGCTAAATTGTATCCTCGTCACTAAATGTTCTTATTCTTTTTTTTTTAGTTCAAGTTCTTTCCTAGAACGATTCTCTCTGTACTGTCTCTAGGGTTGGCAATTTAAGGGCCTGGGCCGGGCTTTGCCAAGCCCAAGACCAGGCCCATATAATGTTAAATAAGTCCAAGCCCTCTCAAAGCCCATCCAAGTTGAGCAGGCTTTGGGCGGGCCGGGCCTTGACGGGCCTGGGCAGGGCCGCGGGCCAAGCCCGGGCTTTTACGAAATTTTAAATTTTTTAAAAAAAATAAAATTATAAATTTTCAAAACATAATTAACCAATACATAATACTACAATAGGCTAAAATTTTAAATATAATTCTCTAATACATGATTAGCAACACAAAATATAAAAATACTAACAATATAAATACCGTACACAACGTATAAATCAACCACTAATATAAAAAAAAATTAATAGAGATTTACCGATTTAGGAATTTTGACATTTTGTGACAAAACCTTTGCCCTTTCCCTTTGCCCGATTTTTTTATTATTTTGTTTAATTATTTTTTCAATTTTATAATATATTATACATTTTTTAATATATATATATATATATTATATATATATATATATATTTTATAATACATATATTTATTTTGTAAAGCAATTAATTTTTTTTCCAATTTTATAATATATTATACATTTTTTAATATATATATAAGCCCGGGCTTTTCATTTAGGCCCTTGACTGACCCCATATGTTATGGGCTTTATTAACTTTGAGCCCTTACCCATAATTTCAAGACACGGGCCGGGCTTAAAGCCCGCGGGCCTGGGCCGGGCCGATGCGGGCCTGGGCTGGCCCGGGTTTTTCTGCCAACCCTAACTGTCTCATCACAATCTACTCCTCTGTCTCTATCTTTTGATTATAATTTTCACTTTGCCAATACCATCTTGAACAAAATATTCATCAAAACACTACCTGCTATATATCATAGATAGATAATATATAATTAAACATCATGAGATGAAAAATTTATTCTATTTCTCCTGTTATCGTAAAGTAGATATATCTCATAATTAAACATTATGAGATGTATCTACTTTACATTAATGTTTCATCAATTTTGTCAAGATTTAATAATCAACTACTCTTGCATAGATGATTTTTCAAAGAATTCAACAGCATGATCAATTTGACCAAAATGGAAGAACCAAAATCAATGTTGAATTCTTCTCCAAAAAAAAAAAAATCAATGTTGTGACAAATTGAAAATATAAAATAAAAATCAGTCTTAAGGATGATTAATCCACAACTTTTATACCACACTTTAAATTTCTCCTTATAATATTATTCACTTATGTGCTCACTGCATAATTGAAATTGCGAAGTCAATTTTTTTTTTTCGTTTTTTAAAGAGTTTAGGGAGTATTGTTGAGATTGCGCCAAAATAAATAAATAAAATTATTTACGAGGCAGGTAGTTGAATGAGCATGGTGAATGGGTGAGTAAAAGTTTTATTTAGTAATCATATTATATCCTTGACAGTAAATTAACTTAAGGATATTATACTAATATAAAATTTTATAAAATATGAGTAAAAATTGTCCCACCCTTATACTCATGAAAAAAAAAAGTTTGGCCTGGATATTATGCATAAAAGTTAGAAACCTTTCAATCATAATAAATTAATTAATTGCTGATTTTTGTTTTCAAAAGCTTTGTTGGTGTTAGTGTTATGGATTTTTGGATTCTCCACCTCATGAAACGTGATTTTGTTCCTCTACGTGAAAGCACCTAAAAGATGGCTTGGTTATTCTTGCACTTTTGGGATTTGACTTCCTTTCTTTATTTTTTTCTGTTCGAGTAATTTTTTTTGGATCAAGAAATTATTAAGATAACACATCAATAACACATCGGCATATAAATAAACATGTCAAGTCGGAATGAGAAGAATTTTTGGTTTAAGAGGTGACTTGGATTTGTTAATCAATAATATTGAATTTTTCTCATGAAATAAAGTAGAAGGCCTCTTAGCATGTCTCTTCAGAATCACATACAAGTCGAGCAATGTTAGCCCAAGCTCTTTGCCCATATAAGATGCCTCATCTCCATGAAATATTAAAAATAATAAATTATGCAAAATATTGAAATCACGTTCACGCTCGGCACTAGCACCACACCAATAAAGGCACCCGAGCATTTGTCTTATTTTTCGACACACTACTATGTGCTTGCTCGGCATACACAAGATTTGTGTGATCTCAACGTCACCCAGATGCATTCTCAGAAATGTCACTAAGCAAGTAAGGTGTCATCACAGCACTTGTTTAAAGGCATTTCAACGAGGCAATAACGATCGCACCTATACTAAATGCATATAGATGCTTAACCCATGGCTAAACATGGGGAGCCCGTGTGTTTGGGAGTGTATTTGGGAGTGAGGTGTTGTTAGGGCCGGCTCAATCAAAATTGGGGCCTTAGGCGAGTTGTTAAAATTAGGCCTCCTACAAAAAATTGAAGAAAAAATATATATGAATGAATTATATGAAAAAAACTATTTAAAATCAATTTTTCTAGCTTTATGAGATGCAAATTTATTAATTAAATTTTTGTGTTCTAATTTTGCTAATATATCTTTCTCAATAGACAATATAGTTAATCCATTTAATATTTCTTGTGACATGGTCGATCTAAAATAATTTTTTATCAGTTTTAATTTTGAAAAACTTATTTCTACAGAAGCAACAGTTACCGGTATTATTAATAATATTCTATAGGCAATAAATGCATTTGGAAAAGAATCAACTCTTTTTAAATAATTAAGCACTTCAATTGGAGAATTATTTTCACCTTGAAAAGTTTCTTTTAAAACTTTTAGCTCAGAAAACAAATCTAAACTGTCTACATCATAAAACATACCATATTTTAAAGTATTTTCAAGATTAACACAACAAGTTTTTAAAACATCATCTCTTAAATATTTTAATTTTTTGAAATTAAACAAAAATCCAAACATATTCTCATACATTTGAAATTATTCAAATCTACTCCTAAGAGAATCTTCAGGCGACAAACTTTGATCTTCAACAATTTTTTCATCAAAACTTCTTTTTCTACGGATCACTCTTTTCTCATTAAATTAGGTTCAATTTCCATTGCACAAGCAATTTCTTTAGCTGAAATCATAGCAGACACCAATCCAGTTTCTCTAAAGTTTTCAAAAAAAGAAATAAGTCTATGGCAATATCAATATGCATATCTTATTTTTGCAAGTTCGTACTCACCGAATTAATAGAAAATAATATATCATACCAAATAACCATACCTAGCAAGAATTCAAAATTTTCTAATTCATATGTTGCTAGACACTTAGCTTCACTCTTTATTTTATAATCTTCACTTGTTTCAGCTAATTCAAGTAATGCATCTCTTATTTGTGGAGCTTGAAATCTGATTGCTTTTACACTTTCAATTCAACTTTCCCAACGTGTTTGTGACAATGATTTACAGTCAAATTGGGTACAACTCCAAAAAATAAACTAGCTCTAGAACAAGAACTAGCCATATCACAAAGCACTAAATTAAGACTATGACAACCACATGATGTATAAAATGCTCTAGGATTAATTTCTATTATCATATCCTTGTCCTCTTACATCATCAATGTCAAGTTCAAGAGTTTTATGGCGTCTATGAGTTCATTAAAAAGGCCTTTTTCACTAGAGTCATTAACTTTTAAAAATCCTAAAAAACAATTCTTTTATTTTCACTGGATCCATTGAAATATCTCACATCTCAATACAATAGACATTTGTTCTTGGTGGCCTGTATCTGGAATACAATCAAGTATAACTGAGAAATATTTTGCTTCTTTAATATTCTTAATTATTGAATTTTTTACTTCCACTCCTAACATTTGTATCAATTCATTTTGTATGTTATGCCCAAGGTAATGATTATGAATTTCACCATTTTCAAAACGATGTATATGTTCTTGCATTGTTGGATCAAATTCTGCAATCATTTTAATTAAATTTAAAAAGTTTCCATTACTCTCTTGGTATATCTTCTCGTTCTTTCCACGAAATGCTAAATTATTCTTTGCAACAACAATAATTCTTATTAGTACTTTTTCCCAATGATCTCTTTCCTTATTGATTTTTTCTTGAATATCTTTGTCAATTGTTCTTTTCTTCAATAATCTTTCTTCTAATTCAACCCACATATTCATATTAGTGATATGTTCAGTGCTGGTTTCATGACTTTTAAGTTTAACACTAAGGTTTTTCCAATCATTAGTTCCTTCATTACTTAGTTGACTTTTATTAGAGTTTGCATTGAATAATTTGCAACAAAAACAATAAACTTTATCAAAATCTTTTGAATATACTAGCCATCTTCGATTATATTTTTCTCCATTGGGTAATTTTTTAATGTAATATGTAGTAGAAAAATGCCTAGAAAATTCATCCTTTGGAAAAATTAAATTATTCTCTCTAATTGGACATTTCTCTACAAGGAAATCTCTTAATTCTGTATCTATATTTTCCCATCTACCAGGATCATTAATATTATTTGAAAAATGGAACTCTTCTAGATCTTCAGTTTCATCTCTAATTTCACTTTCATTATGATTATTATTATTATCTTCGGTGTCATTTTTATCATTACACACTTCATCATCTACTAATTCAACTTGAGTTTGTTCAATTACTAATTCTTCACTCAAATTCACAATTTTTTTTTATCACTCCTAACAAACCTATCAAGGGCTCCTTTTTGTGATTGAACTAACTTTTCTGTTCTTCTCTTTTTTGCAGTTTTTGATATCCCGATTCATATTTTCTTGTAGACATTATTTATTATTGAAATAGAATAATAATAAAGCATGCACACAATTATGCATATGTATACAAGCATTCAAAACAAATGAATACAAGCATATGTATAAGAAAAAAATAGCACAAACAAATAATAGGGATTCAAGAGAATAGAAAGATAAAACCTGGAACTTTGAACTTAAATAACAAATTAACTTTAATTTTGAGATTGTGGCAACGTGGCTTTCAACGGTAGTTGGGAGCAAAATGACTAGAGAAAAAAGAAGTTGCAGTGGAGAAAAAATAATTTTTTTTTATTTTTTTTCTTGTAGAGACACATTTCTTTTGCTTTTGGAGTAATTCACTTTTTTTTAAATGGGGAGTAATTCACTTANTATTTTTTTTCTTGTAGAGACACGTTTCTTTTGCTTTTGGAGTAATTCACTTTTTTTTAAATGGGGAGTAATTCACTTAAGTATGAAAAATTAGGTGAATTCCAAATGTAATATATAACTATCAAATTTAAATGTTATTTCTTGAAAAATATAATAATATTTATTAACCAGATTCTAAGTGCACTCAACTACCTAATATGAACGTGTATTCTTTGAAAATGTAATAACATTTTTTAGCCTAAATCTAAATGCAATCAAAAGCTTCCAATTTGAAATTTTTTTTAAGTCTTATCCATTATTTTTAGCCGGAATCTTTTAATTAATATTTAATATGGTTTACCTTATTTAAAGAAAATTAATTATTATCAATTAAATTTAAAAAATTAATATCCCAAATTTGGGGCTTTCATCGTGGTGGGGGCCCTAGGCAACCGCCTAAGTTTGCCTAGGGCACAAGCCGCCTCTGGATATTGTAGTTTTTAAGTTGCAGCTACTGTGGAGTAAAAGTTATAGCTGTGGAGTAGAACTTAGGAAAAAATTGTTAAGTTGCCAAAGCCCAGCTACAAGTGTTACCAAACACCTTAGTAGATGGGTTGTCACACCACACTCCCAAACGGGCTAAAAGGTGCATTGTTAGCTGGCATAAGATCGAGATGCTGAAAAAAACATCAGACGACAAAGTAATAAGTGTAGCTTAGTTGGCGTAGGATCGAGGCATTAAACGTAATGTCAGATGATAAAACTATTGCAAATATGAGTCAATATTATTCCTTAAAAGTCCAAAACATGGAGAATAGCTGTTGGTATTATTCATGTTATTGTTCATTCGATGCTATTTATGCTATTGTCGGGGGGCGAAGTCAAAAAAATTTTTTTGGGGCGGCTAAATTTTTTCCAAGTCCAAATATTATCGCAACTAAGAGTATAAAATTTAATGAAAAGTTCATTACTACTAAAAACTACTTAGGTTGTGCCTTACGATACTTTCGAGCATTAAATTTATCTATTATCGAATTTGAATAGATAGTATCAAAAATTCTCATTTATTGTAGATAACCATACAATTTGATATAAACTCCTCCATTTTATTTTGACTGGTGTCTTGATAACCCACTAAACCAAGCCATTTGATTCAGCTCCTGGAATTCTTCTTTTCTTTCATGGGAATAACTATCTCTAATCTATGATCTATCAATAATCAAATTAAAAATTTGATTTCTAGAGTTCAATGATTTGACCTAACAATAATTTAATCTTACGCAATAAAATTAGAACAAGAACTAACTAAAATCTTTACTACCTTACAATTAATAAATCCATTGTAAATGATTAAATAAAAAATAAATTTATTATATATTCTTACCAATAGAGGATGAATAAATGAAGAAAAAGTAGAACATGTCACTAGAAACAAAGAGAGCAGGTTATGAAAGAATAAAGTAAACTCTCACTTTTTTTAATTTATTTATATGAATGGCAAAGTTATAAATTAATAGAGTAATGACAATTTTTTAAACTTTGCACAATGATATTTTTGTAAATTTTTCAAAATTTTCCACAAGTAGCTTCGCCTCTGGTTATTCTTCACTCGACAACAATCATAAATTTGTCAAGGCGTGCACGAAGCACTGTCATTAAGGCTAATTTCCGCTCCTCTAGGAAGATTTCCCGTGAAAAGAGGACACAAATAGCAGATTGACCTCAAGGATTCAATAACGACACTGCACTCCAAGTATAACAATTTAGAACAGCAAAAGAAAAATTGATGAAGAAAATATGAGATAGAAGGAGTGGTTATAAAGGTGTCTTAAAGGATTTGTATGTCTCCTTATAATCCTTTTACTAATTCAATTTGAATTAATCACTTACTTTCCTTATTTGATTTGAATTAATCATCCATATGCCTCATAATCAAAATCACATCTAGATTTGACTTAACTTCCCTCCAATATGGAACATTAGTATCTTGAAATACCAACAAAACTCCAACAAAAATAGCAGGCGTAGCACTAGTTGGCATTAGATCAATATCTTAGGAGTAGGCGTTGGGTGACTAACCAAAGTGCAAACAAAAAGTAAGTCAATGTGGATATCTATGTATTAGAGAGACCAACAGATAAATGAAGCGCCTACAAGGATTATGAGATACAATGCATATTTGATGTGTATATGAGGTAGATTTGACCTCCTCTCCTCTTTTGCCTATAAATAGAGGAAGAGCTAAAGGTGAGGGGGATACTTATGCTCAATATTTTAGTATTCTCCTTCAAAGGTTTCTCCTTTTCTTTAATGTGGGCAGCTGAGGATTTTTGCCAATAAACCCACCGGCAGACCTGACCCTTGTGCTTATTTTTGTAGATAATGTTATTGAGTTTTAAATGGAAAGTTTAAGAGGAGACAATTAATCAGATTCTTGGTGCCATCTTTTTCTTATGTTTTATTCTTTCTGGTTAAGAATATTTTGTACGCTTTTTCTTAGTAATTAGTGAGTGGAATTCTTAGTCCTTTATCTAATTTTGGGAGTGATTTCATTATGTTACACCAGATCTACAACAGAACGAAGTCTAGTGGT
Source organism: Citrus medica (assembly GCA_002013955.2). Taxonomy (NCBI): domain Eukaryota; kingdom Viridiplantae; phylum Streptophyta; class Magnoliopsida; order Sapindales; family Rutaceae; genus Citrus; species Citrus medica. Next base: position 168,276 of record MKYO02028055.1, on the reverse strand, counting down.
TTCCAACCGATATACACTTATCCATTAAATACCAAATCCAAAAATCATATTTGAAACCAGTTTTTCACGATACCACCGGAACACATGGCACTCATGGCATTCAAAGAGGGTGAACGTTGTGAGAAAACACGTTCATTGCATAAAAATCAGTTTTGGAGGATAAAACAGGACATTTATGATGCACAAGATCCTTAGGCTTAAGGCAAGTGCAAAGCATACTCAGTATGAAAATTGAGGTGATCGTATCCTTGTTAACCTAAATAATTTCTTTGAGTCCTAAAAGAGAGAAAAGATTTAGAGAAACATGATCTAAGGAAACTTAAATTTTTATTTCTGATTAACTTCCTTCAACGAAAGCAGAAAGTGCCTTATATAGAAAATCATCAAGGATAGGACCCCTTGAATGATTATGATCGACAAATAGGCACATGCTGTTAGAAAAGTAAAGCACACCTTTTGAGAAAGTAAAGCACACCGACTAAGACTTTTACATAAGACAAAGTAAACGGAAAGTAAAGCACACCGACTAAGACTTTTTACATAAACATGCAAAGCAAACGGGAGACACATGGGCTTATTGCATTAAAAGCAGTGGGATGGCGACAAGTTTTCATTATGGAGTGGATGGATAACGCAATGGTGACACGTCTCATGTCTCTGTCTCATATTGGTGCTTGTCCCGACTTATCTGTCTCTAGTCTAGATACGCCTTAGCTTGCTGATAGTTGTCTTCATCAGTGTTACTCATGTGCGGTGATGTAGATGGAACAGGAGAGTCTGTGTTGGTGATGGTATAATGGGGATTTTCAGTATGGAGAAGAGACTGAAAATCTTCCCATGGGTTCTGAGCATCTTGGAATAAGACGTTGGTGTAATCAGGGCGTTGTTCCATGACAAGGATTCCTTGAGGATTTGAACTTGAACCCGGGGTACAGCATTGTGTTTTTGGAATTATTTCAAGGGTGTGTGATGCTCCAATAGAGGTGTGGTGAATGTTTGTGGTAGGTGGAGTAACATTGTTAAGTTCCATGAGGTAGGCTTTGAGAACGGAGGTGACCGATGTATCATGGATGAGGGTAAGTTCTCCATTCATATGTCATGTCTTGTGTCTAGTAGTCTCTTGTTTCTGGGTGCTAGAAGTAGGGCCTGTGGATGATGAAACTTGTAGTCCACATGTTAGCTTCATGTTCTGGCATTCTGTCTAATCCGTGAAAGGTACACAGATTCTGGAGTTGTTTACGCCACCAAGTGAGTGGGGAATACCATTCGAGGAGAGTCCATAGAAGGTCTGGTGAGAACTCAGGAGTAGTAAGGTGAGTCAGGACTAGTTTGATAAGGAAAACTAGCTTCGTAGCATACAAGGTGATGAGACACCAAATGTACCAAAGCTCATCTTCACAGATGGATAGAGAGGAGAGAGTGAGGTTGGTGAGGAATAGGTGTTCCATGCAAAGGTTAGGAAAACGGTCATGTTTTTTAGTATGAACATTAAAGAAATACATGTAAAGGAACTTCTTTGCAAAATCTTGCAGCTAGTAAGCCGATTGGAAAGAGATGTTCATGGGGAAGTTTTTCTGGTTGAGAACTCTTTTGGGGCTGAGTTAGGCCCGGTCCAAGTTGGTATCAGAGCCAAGGCCCGAGGGTGAGGGTAGAGTGAATGATAAGCTCTTATCCCATATCCCTAGCAAGCCAAAACTCCTGGTCGCTTACAAGCGCTGGGCAGTCCTCACCCTTTGAGAGCTCTTTTGGGGCTGAGTTAGGCATGGTCCAAGTTGGTATCAGAGCCACACTTCATATAGAGGTGGTATCCTTAGTAATTCCAAATAATCTTATTTGATCTCCTAGAAACACTTTATGGAAACAACTTCATCTTCAACCTCAACGCCTTCATCGTCTTCCTCCCATATTTCTCTTTCCTCTAGTCTCTTTCTTCCAAGATCATGTCAAAAACATGTAGCCTCTAAATTTGAAAACCTTGTTGAATATTCTTATATTCCCGAATCTGCCCAAATCAATGAATCACAATTTCCTATCATGAGTCCCTACAACCTTTACAAATAAAAAAAATTCTCTCACCAGAAGTATTAGAACTCTCATCTCCACAAAAAGACCACTACCAAAAGAGTATATCCAGTCTTCTAGACTCGATCAGTGTGCTTTACAAGCCTCTCAAAGTGAACAGTATGTCACTTTAGAAATACCCTTAGATCTCATAGCAAACCGGAAACGAGAAGGGTATACCCATCTTTATCTTGGTGGTATTATATTGATTCTGACTCTCCATGGCCGAAAAGGCTTACCTTTTACAGCCATAATTGCTCTCCTAGACACCAAGTTCAAATAGTACTAACATGTTATAGGAACCGTTCTGACCACATTCCATGATGATAGTGTCCTCTTAACCTCTTATCCAAATTTCAACCTCCCACAACCATCAAAGTTAAGATCCAGCTCCAAGGAGCAGACCAGACACCCACATCAAAGCTTGCCACTCTTCATCACCAAATAGTGTATCGATTACAAAATCGCACTAGATCTTCCTACACCTTACACCACATCTGATGCGTTAATGATCCTTGCTAACACAGACACAATTTCAACCATCATCCAAATTCCCAAACAAATCCAGAAACAAGAATTGCTCAACCTCATGCCTCTTGAATGGCTGACCAATTATGAGCACTTCCACCAAAACTCTGAATTAGTTCAAACAACAGAAGCCATGTTTGAAAGACGACAAAATGGTCAAGTCAAACTATCTTTTCAAACACCTGAGCCTCAACCTGTTTCAGTAACTCCAAGGCTTTCTTACACTGCTATGATTACAGCAGTCCAAACTGGTCAAGAAAAGAAACTTCCAATTCATGGTTTCTCATCCGAAGGGTATCTTGTATATCCTGATAAAATCAATGGTCATTTTCTATGGGATGTTCCTGAAGCCCATATATGTAATCCAGATTGTCCATGCTTGGATGATACGGATCTTGAAGATGAACTCGAAGTCATGCGAAGAAAGAAAAAGAAAAAACCTTCTCATTCAAAAACATCTTGCAAATCTTTTCCTCCCCTATCTCCACTAGATCCCAAACCTCATGCCTAATGCTTTCAGGTCAATCTTATGAAGAGTCCTTCCCTCCACTTGAAAAGCAGACAGACACTCAAACCAGAGTTGTCTCTAAACCTTTTATCCAGTCACCAGTTACAGCCTCTGGGCAACCTGAAGAGCCAAAACAGTATGAAGCTGTTTTAAATTGGCAAACCAAAAATGCCAATGCTCATAATCAAACCCTCAAACAACTCGGAAAGAGAATTGATCGAGTTGTCAGTCAAGTCTCCCAGAATGAAACTAAAGTTGATTCAATCAGCCATCGTCTTGCACAACAAGACCGTATTTCTGAGTTAGATACCGATCTCAGACGAATGATCAATAATCATATCTGGGGTCCCGAGTTTAACAAAAAAGAAGCAGAAATCTGAAAGCTTAAAGCTGAATTGGCAAGAATTGATGCCGAACAGACTCGTCCAACACTGTTCACCCAGACACAATCCACACATGTGCCTCCTCCCGTGGTTAAAAACCTATTCCTCACTAGTTCTGGAGTTCGCTACAAATAAATGTTCTTACCCTATACCGATACTCTCCGTCTGTATGCACTTTCAGAAATATCATCTCCATACAGTCATCTCTCCCATAAGTTCTTAGAGTTTTGTCCAGACAATCATTTACAGTTTCACCATCCTTCACCACTTTGGAAGAATGAACAATTTTTTATCCATCTTCCTTTCAAACTCAATGAAGACATAAATCCAACAAAAGCTTCTCATCCGGGTATGTCTCCTTTCAAACTCAATGAAGACAAAAATCCAAGCAAGAATGCTCTCAGTTACTCCAACAAGGTCTAATTGAACCTATTGATTCAGATTGGGCTTGTCAAGCTTTCTATGTTGAAAAACGATCTGAATTAGTTCGTGGTAAAAAGAGATTAGTTATTGATTACCAGCCACTTAATTCTTTTCTTAAAGATGATAAGTTTCCCCTTTCAAAAATCCAAACCCTGTTTGTCCATCTTCAAGGGGCTCATATCTTCTCNACACACTAAGGAAAGATTGAGACTAACAGAGCTTATTGTTGTCTACGGTTGATAGTTTCAATATAAATTGATGATAGAATTGATATATTATGTGCATGTTTGGTGGTGGCGAATGATCCTTTAACCAAAGTTTTCATCATTATTATTTCTTTTTCCTTTAATTAGAGTTTTTATTAAATTCTTGTTCGTAATTTTAATTTCTTTATTTCTTACTATTTAGTTAAAAATTCATAAACCCCCTTTTTATTTATAATTGATATTTTCTTTAGTTTGATTAATTTCTATTATTACTACTATTATTTTATTTCAAATCTTGCTTTAGAGTTGATAAATAAATATAACTAGCATAGTCTCTGTGGGATCGATCCTTACTCACTCTGTACTAATTATTTATATTAGTGGTAAGGTTTTAAATTTGGTGCACCTTAACGACACTACCACCGAATCTTTAACTTCAAAAACAAGTTGCTCCTTGACAAGCAACTGCTCAGTCTTAAATATGATTTCACTGTTCAACATATAAAAGGCAACCAAAATCTCATTCCAGACTTCCTCACACGTCCAGCTATAAATAAAACCTCACCCATTTCCTCAATCCAAACCATGCCTGTAATAGCCATGCATTGCCAACTTCCTTTCAGAGAAACTTCCCTATGAACATCTCTTTCCAATCGGCTTACCAGCTACAAGATTTTGCAAAGAAGTTCCTTTACAAGTATTTCTTTAATGTTCCGACCAAAAAACCTGACCGTTTTCCTAACCTTTGCATGGAACACCTATTCCTCACCGGCCTCACTCTCTCCTCTCTGTCCATCTACGAAGATGAGCTTTGGTACATGTGGTGTCTCACCACCTTGTATGCTACGAAGCTAGTTTTCCCCATCAAACCAGTCCTGACTCACCTTACCACTCCTGAGTTCTCACCAGACCTTCTATGGACTCTCCTCGAATGGTATTCCCTAGTAAACAACTCCAGAACCTGTGTACCTTTCACGAATTAGACAGAATGCCAGAACAGGAAGCTAACATGTGGACTACAGTTTTCATCATCCACAGGCCCTACTTCCAAGACCCAGAGACAAGAGTCTACTGGACACAAGACATGGCATATAATTGGAGAACTTACCATCATCCTTATACCCTCATCCATGATACATCGGTCACCTTCGTTCTCAAAGCCTACCTCATGAAACTTAACAATGTTACTCCACCTGCCACAAACATTCACCACACCTCTATTGGACTATCACACACCCTTGAAATAATTCCAAAAACACAAGGCTATACCCCGGGTTCAAGTTCAAGTCCACAAGGAATCCTTGTCATGGAACAACGCCCTGATTACACCAACATCTTATTCCAAGACGCTCAGAACCCATGGAAGATTTTCAGTCTCTTCTCCATACTGAAAATCCCCATTATACCGTCACCAACCCAGACTCTCCTGCTGCATCTACATCACCACACATGACTAACGCTGATGAAGACAAATATCAGCAAGCTGAGGCGTATCTAGACTAGAGACAGATAAGTCGGCACAAGCGCCAATATGAGACAGAGACAGGAGACGTGTCACCATCGCGTTATCCATCCACTCCATAATGACAACTTGTCGCCATCCCACTACTTTTAATGCAATAAGCCCATGTGTCTCCCGTTTGCTTTGCATGTTTATGTAAAAAGTCTTAGTCAGTGTGCTTTACTTTCTGTTTTACTTTGTCTTATGTAAAAGTCTTTGTCGGTGTGCTTTACTTTCTCAAAAGGTGTGCTTTACTTTTCTATCAGCATGTGCCTATTTGTCGATTATAATCATTCAAGGGGGTCCTGTCCTTGATGATTTTCTATATAAGGCACTTTCTGCTTCCGTTGAAGGAAGTTAATCAGAAATAAAAATTTAAGTTTCCTTGAGAGTCTTGTTGAGTATTTCTATATCCCAGATTCTGCCCAAGTAACTGAGTATTCTCTTCCTCTTGTTAATCCTTACCAGTTGTATCAACGTCCTCAAAGAAATTATTTGGGTTAACAAGGATACGATCACCTCTAATTTTCATACTGAGTATACTCTGCCCCAAAAGAGCTCTCAAAGGGTGAGGACTGCCCAGCGCTTATAAGCGACCAGGAGCTTTGGCTTGCCAGTGATGATCTACAACAAAACGAAGTCTGTCCTTAGGGCCAGTAGCCCGCAAGTTATGGTTTCCAGCCGATATACATTTATCCATCAAATACCAGTTTTTCACGATATCACCCAAACACATGGCACTCATGGCCTTCAAAGAGGGTAAACGTTGTGAGAAAACACGTTCATTGTATAAAAATCAGTTTTGGAGGATAAAACATGACCTTTCTGATGCACAAGATCCTTAGGCTTAAAGCAAGTGCAGAGCATATTCAGTATGCAAATTAGAGGTGTTCGTATCTTTGTTAACCCAAATAATTTCTTTGAGTCCTAGAAGAGAGAAAAGATTTAGAGAAACATGATCTAAGGAAACTTAAATTTTTATTTCTGATTAACTTCCTTCAACGAAAGTAGAAAGTGCCTTAGATGGAAAATCATCAAGGACAGAAAAAGTAAAGCACACCTTTTGAGAAAGTAAAGCACACCAACTAAGACGTTTTACATAAACATGCAAAGCAAATGGGAGACACATGGCCTTATTGCATTAAAAGCAGTGGGATGGAGACAAGTTGTCATTATGGAGTGGATGGATAACGTGATGGTGACACGTCTCCTGTCTCTATCTCATTTTGGCGCTTGTACCGACTTATCTGTCTCTGGTCTACATACGCCTCATCTTGCTGATATTTGTCTTCATCAGCGTTAGTCATGTACGGTGATGTAGATGCAGCAGGTATAATGGGGATTTTCAGTATGGAGAAGAGACTGAAAATCTTCCCATGGGTCCTGAGCGTCTGGCAATAAGACGTTGGTGTAATCAGGGCGTTGTTCCATGACAAGGATTCCTTGAGGACTTGAACTTAAACCCGAGGTGAATGTTTGTGGCAGGTACAGTAACATTGTTAAGTTCCATGAGGTAGGCTTTGAGAACGGAGGTGACCGATGTATCATGGATGAGGGTATAAGGATGACGGTAAGAACATTTGTTTGTAGCGAACTCTAGAGCTGGTGAAGAATAGCTTTTTAACCAAATGAAGATTGTAGAGATGACTGAAATATCCTCAGAATCTAAAGATTCTGCAATGATGAAAGTAGTTTGTTCGTTTTGTTCTGATTGTTTAGAAAAGTTTGATTCAATATCTTCATTCTCAGATAACAGGAAAGAATACCGAAGGTGCTGTATGAGACGAACAGCTTTGGCAGACTTATGGGGACAGTTTCGAGCAAAGTGACCGCGTTTCTCGCAAATGAAACAACGATTATGCTTTTTCTTTCTGTACTGGAAAGGTTTTTTGGAGGATGATTTTTTGTGGAAGTGTTTTTGAAAATGTTTTTTCTTTTTGGGCAAACAAACACACTTCTTTCATCTTTGCACTCCATCTTGAGATAAGGTTTTTTACAACCTTCAGAGAAGGATTTTGTGTCTGCCATGTGATCTTTGAAGAATTCCTTCTGCTCACAGAATTTATCCAGGCATAACATTGCCATTTGGAAAATCTTTTCCAAAGAGATGTCAGCAATGATGAGATTAGTGGCTGTGAGTTTTCTTTGAAGATCATGTTGTAACTCAGAAGGAAGAGAGGCTATAAAGACATGTTTAAGAGAAGGTTCATTGAACCCTTGTAAAATAGAATACTCATTCTTTTGTAATGAGATTCCAAAAGTATGTCTTTTGAGAGAACAACACTTCATCTAATGATACTCTTTTCTTTCTGCATCGGTAGATGCTGTTTTTTCACCAATGAATTGTTCATGGATGATGTTGAGTGCTGTACCAACTGGTGATTGCATGAATTGGCGTTGTCTATATTCTCCCAAGCTTTCTAACCAATCTCACAAAGAACCCGTAGATCGGGCCATGAATTCACGAAGGACAGCTTGAGATTGAGCATTTGGCTTTGTTCCTTGGAGATCAATCCATGCAGCAAATTCTTGAAGTCTAGCAAGCCATTTGTGACGGGGAATGTCATCAAATGTGAACCAAGATGTTGAAGATGGTTTTGAGGAGTGATCATGAGCTGGTGGTGGCATAGGTGGCACTGGTTCTGTGTGAGATGCTTTATGCTCATCATCAGAAGAAATGTCTTCAACAATTGGTGTAGAAGCTGAAGCACTGGGATCTTCAGTTTTAGTTGCCATCAATATGCTCGTAATGTCAGCATATTATGATTCAGAGTCCGTGGAGGTACTGGTTGAGTTTGTGAATGAGGAAGATGAGTTTGATTCTGACAGAGTGGACTCACATACTATTTATGGTTCAGAGGATTCAGGAGATGAGTTGTGGACAATATGATAATGATACTGAGCCATCGGTCCTTTATCCCGTTTAGGGGGTTCAGGAGTGGCTTGTAATGAATCTTCCGGAGGTACCAGAGGAACAGATGAGGATGAAAGTGGCTTTGACTTTGGTTCTGAAATTTTTACTTTGGACTTTGATTTTTTAGGTGAAGAGGGTTTTGGTTGAGGAGTTGGTTGGAGATGTGAGAAACCAAAGAATTGGTTGTAAACAGGCTGGTGAGGTCTGGGAGGTGCATAAAAAGGTGAATAGGTTTCAAACACGGGAGGAGGCACATGTGTGGATAGTGTCTGGGTGAATAGTGTTGGACGAGTCTGTTAAGCATCAATTCTTGCCAATTCAGCTTTGAGCTTTCTGATTTCTGCTTCTTTTTTGTTAAACTCGGGACCGCAGATATGATTATTGATCATTCGCCTGAGATCGGTATCTAACTCAGAGATACGGTCTTGTAGATGTGTGTACATCTGATCAAGACGATGGCTGATTGAATCAATTTTAGTTTTAGTTTGGCAGACTTGACTGGCAACTCGATCAATTCTCTTTCCGAGTTGTTTGAGGGTTTGATTATGAGCATTGGCATTTTTGGTTTGCCAATTTAACATAGCTTCATACTGTTTTCGTTCTTTAGGTTGCCCAGAGGCTGTAACTGGTGGAGGGTTTAGAGACAACTCTGGTTTGAGTGTCTGTCTGCTTTTCAAGTGGAGGGAAGGACTCTTTATAAGATTGACCTGAAAAGATTTGCAAGATGTTTTTGAATGAGAAGGTTTTTTCTTTTTCTTTTTCTTTCTTCGCATGACTTCGAGTTCATCTTCAAGATCCGTATCATCCAAGCAAGGATAATCGAGATTACACATATAGGCTTCAGGAACATCCCATAGAAAATGACCATTGATTTTATCAAGATATACAGGATACCCTTCGAATGAGAAACCATGAATTAGAAGTTTCTTTTCTTGACCAGTTTGGACTGCTGTAATCATAGCAGTGTAAGAAAGCCTTGGAGTTACTGAAATAGGTTGAGGCTAGGGTATTTGAAAAGATAGTTGGACTTGACCATTTTGTCGTCTTTCAAACGTGGCTTCTGTTCTTTGAACTGGTTCAGAGTTTTGGTGAAAGTGCTCATAATTGGTCAGCCAGTTAAGAGGCATAAGGTTGAGCAATTTTTGTTTCTGGATTTGTTTGGGAATTTGGGAGAAAAGGATTACCAGTTACCGCTCGAATTGCTATGCTTGATACCCGATTCAAACAGTACCAAGATGCTGTTATCGGTACTATCCTCACAACCCTTCATGCAGGAAGTGTTTTACTCACTTTCTATCCCAATTTCAACCTTTCTCTCCAAGACACCAACTTGCCCACAGCCTTGAAAGTTCAAGTTCAAATTCAAGGTGCAGAACAAATCTCTTCAGCCAAAATTGCCACCTTACACCATCAACTGGTCTATAGGCTTCAAAATCATGCCTTAGATCTACCCACTCCAGAACACCACTCTGACACCCTCATGGTGTTAGCAGAATCTGACCAAATCCCCACAATCATCCAGATCCCGAGACAAATTCCCCGCCATGAGCTCATAAAGCTTATGCCTCTTGAATGGATCTCCAACTATGAGCAGTTCCATAACAATACCGCTCCCATTCAGACATCTGAAAGTATGTTTGAAAGACACCCAGATGGCACAGTCAGAATGACTTTTAAACCACCTCCAAGTGCTCCACAAGAGCCTCCTCGGCTCTCCTTTACTTATTCTTCCATGATCACAGCTGTTCAGACAGCTCAGGAAGATCTGCCCATTACAGGGTTTAATTCTGAAGGTTACCCTGTTTATCCAGCCAAACACAATGGCCATTTCTTATGGGATGCCCCTGGTTCAGGCATGTGTGACCCAAATTGTCCCTACTAGGATGATTGGGAAGAAGACGATGATTATGCAACCACAAGAAAAAAGAAACCCAAAAAGAAAAAACCTCTTGTCCCATGTAACCACTGTGACCCTAAACCACCATCAGATCCTCCACCTCCACCAGCTCCATTACCCATCTACCGAAAAGAACTCAAATGGATTGCCAAACATTGCAAATCTGAGA
>MKYO02028055.1:136963-147585 GCA_002013955.2 Citrus medica | reverse complement strand
GATAGTCTACGGTATCTGTGGCAATTGTACTCTTTTTGTCTGAAAACAAAATACCGTATTGATCTACGATATCATGGAACTGTTGGAGTAAAACTTGAAGCTCTTCTGGAGTACCTGAAAACAGAAGCAAATCGTCAATATAAACAAGGGTATGGTGAAGGATGGGCTGGAAGATTTGGGTCATGGCTTTTTGGAAAATGGATGGGGCGGTTTTGAGACCAAAGGGAAGAACGGTCCATTGGTAATGGGCGTTTGGGATACAGAATGCAGTTTTATAACGTTCAGCAGGGTCAATACCCAGCTGCCAAAACCCAGACTTTAAGTCAAACTTAGAAAATATTCTGGCATTTTGGAGGTAGGTAAAGATGGAATTTCGCCGAGGTAAAGGAAATTTATCATCCTGTAAAAACTGGTTTAAAGGCTGATAATCAATGACAAGACGCTTTTTACCCCGTAACGTTTCAGCACGTTTATTAACATAAAAGGCTTGGCAGGCCCACGGAGAAGTTGTGGGCTCAATGAGGCCTTGGGCAAGTAACTCTGCACATTCTGTTTGGGCTAACTTAAGCTCAGAAGGAGGCATACCCGGATGGGTTGCTTTGGTAGGATTGAGGTCTTCATTAAGCTTAAAAGGAAGCTTAACGAAATGGGCTGGATTTTTCCACAGAGGACTGGGATGGTCAAAGGCCATATGGTTTGGAGGACAAAACCTTAGTAACTGGGCCGAAATAGACTGGTAATCAGGAGGAGACTGGGCCAAATGATAAAGTTTAAGCTGGTCTGTGTATGGTTGGAACATGGACTGGAATCTGAGACCAGTAGGGAGGACTTGAATCTTTTGGGCTTGGAACAGGATATCAAACCCAAGAAGAAGATCTTTGTCAGGTAGGCTAGACCCAATAACATGGGTCCAAACTGTGAGCTTTGGGAACAGCTGAATTCCAATTCTAGACTTGGTGCGGAGCTTTGTAGAAAATAATTTTCCACTAGCAGCACGGAAATGATTTTCATTTGAAATCCAGGTTTCAGGCGGCAAAATGGCAGGGTTTAAAATACTGCGCTGAGCGCCAGTATCTATGAAGGCAATAGCAGGAATAGGCCGACTGTATTTGGATAACAGGATTTGGATTTTAACGGAGGGAATGGGTTGAACTGACAAGTGAGTGGAGGATGAAGGTACTGACTGGATGTGGAAGACAGGGGAATAGTCTTCTGGTTCAGTAGATGAAGTTGAATCTGAATCTGAATCAGAAGTGCCAAGGGCAAAAACTGTATCCTGGTCAGGACTTTCTTGTTCAGAGTATAAAAACTCAATTTGGTCAGTATCAGGAGAGAACTGATGTAAGGACTGAAGCTGTTGAACTAAGCGTTGAGACCGCTTAGGGTTCTTAGGACAATCTTTAGCAAAGTGTCCGAGCTTCTTGCAAATGAAGCATCTGCTCTTTTTTCGTTGTCTGTCAAGGATTTCAGAAGGTTCTCGTCTTCGGAAATACCGAATCTTTTTGTTACGCCTAGGGAAGGGGCGTGACTGTAAAGCTCTGGAAGATCGCTTATGAAATCGGACTTTATGATGTTTCTTCTTGGAGGGACAAGTACAATTCTGAGAATCTTTGCACTTGATTTCCAAGTAAGGCTTCTTGCAGGCTGTTCGGAAACCTTCTTTGTCTTTCATGAGGTTTCGGAAGAATTTCTTCTGATCACAGAGGTAATCAAGAGATACTAAAGCCAGCTGGAAGATTCGGCCAAGAGAAAGATTGTTGATGTCGAGCTGGGCATTAGCAACCTGGCGACGAATTTCAGGTTGTAATTCTTCAGGCAAAGAGGACAAGAAGACATGCTTCAGGGTGTGGTCATTGATACCACCAATTTTATGGAATAGAGCAGACATGCGCTTGAAATGGTAATGCAGATCAGATCGTTGCATTGAGCAACATCTCATTTGGAGGTATTCTTTGCGAGCAGTGGCAAAGATAGCTGCAGGTTCTCCAAGAAACTGGGAATGAATGTCCATAAGAGCAGCAGAGACGGTAGGATGCTCGAGATACTGCAATTGTCTGTAGTGTCCGAGACTGTCAAACCAATCACGGAGAGATCCAGTAAACCGGGAGACAAATTCTTTAAGGACTACAGAGAGTTCTGCATCAGGTTTAACCATCTGTAAATCTAACCAGGCAGAGAGTTCCTGGAGACGTTCACGCCACCGAGCCGGTGGAAGATCATCAAAGGTAAACCATGGTCCATTGCCAGAGGCAACTTTAGTTCGAACTCTTGGAGGAGGATTAGAGTTGTCTCCTTCATTTTCACCTTCGACATCGGAAGGAATGTCAACATAGGGTTGGCCAGGCTCCCGAGGAGGGGGATCAGTAGTGGTAGACTCAGCATGATCCGCCATAAGAAGACGGGAAATATCAGTCAAGTACTGTTGGGAATCATCTGAACTGAGACTATTGGGCTCAGAAGTCTCAGTGATAGAATCAAAGGTTTCTACTGAGTAATGGGAAAGACTCTCTCAGGAGGATAATCCCTTGGAGTAGTAGGGAAAAAGGACCCGAGAGGATGATATGGTTCTGTGGGAAAATATGATGGTGGAGCAGTGTGGACTGCTTGACGCCGTTGGTTGTCAGCATCAATTCTAGCAATTTCAGCGTGAAGTTGTCTGATTTCTTGCTCTTTTCGAGTGAACTCATAAGAATTATCACCACGGGCAATCATAGCTCGAAGGTCACGGTCAAGATGTGCAACCCTAGCATGAAAACTATTGTATAAATTGGTCAACTGGTCTGAGATGGAAGTAACCCTTGTCTCAACAGCAGAGGATCTGTGAGCGATCTGATCAACTTTAGAGTGCAAGGAAGTAAGAGAAGCATTCTGGACTCTGGCATTTTGAGTTTGCTAGTTAAGAACTGCTTCAAAAGGCTTGGGTTCTTCAAGATGTCCACTGGAGGAAATAAGAGAGTTGACAAATGGTTTGCTCCAGACCTGGTGCTTTTGGTCTGAGCGTTTCTCAAGAGGTGGGTACTCAGAACTATAATCTGAGGCGGAGGCAGAGGCAGATGAGAACATCATGCAGGACACCACAGGAGGTGTAGGCAGAAGACCAGCCGAGGAACGGACTGGTTGGCAGGATCTGGGCTGATGTTTCTGGATCCACTGAAGTCCTTTATTGTAGAGTGGCAAAGGAGGTGGATAATCGGGTTCATCATCATCATCTTCGGGCAGATATAGCTTGCAGGCAGGATAGATAATTTTCTTCTTTTTCTGTCTGGAAGAATAATCATCCTCATCATCATTACACTGACAGCCGGGATCACATCGGCCAGAGCCGGGAACATCCCATAAGAAATGGCCATCAATTTTGTCTGGGTAAACAGGAGTACCTTGGGAGGTGAAGGACATAATGGGTAATGGTTTTCCAGAAGGAAGGACTTCTGGAATGATGTCAACAGGTTGGATCATTGAGCAAGTGAAGGATAATCGGGGAGGTTCTGCAGGGGCAGAAGGAGGAGGTTTGAACTGAAGGCGAACAGAGCCATCAGGTCGTTTCTCATACATGGGTTCAGAGGTTTGAACGGGAGTGGTGTTTTGATGGAAATGCTCATAGTTGGTTATCCACTCAAGAGGCATGATCTTGAGAAGATCAGCACGAGGGATCTGTCGTGGGATCTGGATAATGGTGGGGATGTCTGGAGATTCAGCAAGGATCATGAGTGTGTCCGAACTGAGATCTGGAGGTGTGGGAAGGATAAGAGAGTGGTTCTGAAGTCTGTAAACCAACTGATGATGGATGGTAGCAATCTTTGCACTAGAGACTTGTTCAGCTCCTTGGATCTGAACTTGGATCTTTAAGAAAGTGGAAAGATTGGGGTCATCAAGGGAAAGATTGAAGTTGGGATAGACAGTGAGAACAACACTGCCAGCATGCAGGGTAGTGAGGACAGTACCAATGGTAGCCTGCTCATATTGTTTGAATCGGGTGTCAAGGAGTGCAATACGGGCTGTGACAGGAAGACCTTTTCGCCCATGGAGGGTGAGAATAAGGCGGACACCACCGAGATGAAAGTGAGTGTATCGTTGCTGTTTCCAGTGGGAAATGAGCTCAGGGGAAATTTCTAAAGTGACATACTGTTCAGCAGAAGACTATATATACTTTTTAGGAGTAGAACGGGAAGTACTAATAAGAGAACGGATGGAACGAGTGAAACGAGAAGGACGTTGATACAACTGGTAAGGATTAACAAGAGGAAGAGAAGACTCATTCACTTGGGCAGAATCTGGGATATAGGAATACTCAACAAGACTTTCTAGTTTAGACGTAGTATGCTTAGTAACAGGTTTTGGAAGGGACATGGATGAAGATAATTGAACTGGATTTTGTGAAGAAGATGCCATGATACATCTAATGTAGAAACTTACTTAGACAAACGAGGAATTTCAGAAACCAATGAAAAATACACAGAAGCCGAAAGAGTTTTTAAAGCTATAACTAAATTAGAAAATTGGAAAACTATACTACAAGCTAGAGATTTATTAGTACTAGAATTAGAAGATCACAAACCTAGTCAATGGAAACAAGTATTTAACAATAATAATATACCCAAATTATAAATTACTATATTTAGAAAGTACTTTAGGCCGTAGAGCTTAGACAAATATATTTAGGATGGAGAGAATGGATGAAGAAAAATAAATTAGAAGAATTAAACAATTTTGATACAAATATTACAGTAATTAGTTTTATTGATTTGATGAAAAAATTAGTATTAGGAGTAGATGAAAAAGACGACGTAATTAAGCATATTAAAGCTATTAGAAATTTAGATCAATTCAAAATTTGTGTTTTAAGTTGCATCTCCATTCAAAAGTTGAGAACATCAGTTTGCGAACTGACCAGATTGAGACGAAAGTTGACTCTATTGCTGCCCAAATGCAACAGATTCACCAAAATCTTCAAACCAGAATTGGTCAACTCGATTCAGAGTTACGAGCCATGCTTGCCCAGAGATACTATGGCCCAGAATTTGATCAAAANAAGTGATATACTGTTCACTTTGAGAGGCTTGTAAAGCACACTGATCGAGTCTAGAAGACTGGATATGCTTTTTTGGTAGTGGTCTTTTTGTGGATATGAGAGTTCTAATACTTCTAGTGAGAGAAGTTTTTTGTTTGTAGAGGTTGTAGGGACTCATGATAGGAAACTTTGATTCATTGATTTGGGCAGATTCGGGAATATAAGAATATTCATTATTTGCTTTGTAATTCTTTATAAGTAAATTAATTATATTATCCTCACTAATCAATTGATAAATGTCACGTCATTTGAAATAGTTTTTGGGATAAATAATTTGGGATATGTAGCACTACGCAAATCTAAAATGAATTTAAAACACCTTAAGAAAAATTTGTAGCCTAAGGCTCAAGATTCCTTTAGCCCTTTAGCCTAAGACTTTTGACATTACTTAACCATGTAAAAATGAGGAAGATTTTAAAACCATCATTTTAGGCACCCACATTAAAAGGAGTATACTCTTTATGATGGTGCAATACCTATCATTAAATATATAAATGTTCAGCCACCTGCCACAAACATCCACCACACCTCTGTTGGACCATCACACACCTTGGAAATTATCCCAAAGACACAAATCCAACAATTCCTTGGGATTGTTAATTATGTCCGTGATTTCATCCCTAAAGTTGCAATCCACACAAGCCAGCTGTCTTGTATATATTTTGATGAGGGTTACTATATATAACCATCATTAAATGTGTATTTTCAATATCAAATTTAAATCACCGTTTTTAAATGTGTCATTTTAATGACAATTTATTGAAAGAATCATCATTAAATCTTGAAACAACATTTAATGTTGGTATAAGGGTACTTTTCAAGTAATCATCAATGTTGCTGTTGGTTATTTATAGCAACTATATATGATGGAAAATAACTGTCAATAAAAGGAGGGGCATAATAGATAATTCATCTCTCATCTATGTCATTATTATTAATACTTTCTGTCATGAATTCACGATGGTATCACCGTTATATATCCATCACACAATATTTTAATGTGAAAAAATAATTAAATTAAAATTAAAATTTAATTTTTGGAGCCTTTTTTAAAATTTTTTTAACAGAAAATTCAATTATCATATGTAAATTTATTATTCAATGTTGGCTGGCAATTGTTTATGACAGATTTTATGATGGTAGTTCCTGTCGAAAAATTATATTATAATTATAATTTTATTGAAAAATTCTTGTTTGTAAATTTAATTAATTAATAAAATGAATATCGTAAAAAAATATTAATTAACATCCATTCAATCCAACAAATTAATTTCAAAAGATATACATCTAGTATCCAATGTGATCACCACCATACATAATAAAGCATCCCAAAATATAAAACAACAGTTAAATTCCAATTAAACACCAAGAAAATTCAATTATCAGAAAGCATGATTCTGTGTTCCTGCACAATATGAAAGAAATCCAAAAGGAGCCTCTGGTGGCTCTCATGGTTCTTTGAATCCTCACACCTTCAACCAACTCCTCAACCAAAGTCATCTTCACCTAAAAAATGATGCTTCTCAGTACAAAAAGAAAAAGCATAACCGTTGTTTCATCTGCAAGAAACGCGGCCACTTTGCCAGACTTTATTCTGTTATAGATCTGGCGTAACAATGTCACGTACAACTACCCACCACACCTATTTCCAATTAACCATGATCCGACTGTAATTTCAACTCTCAAAGCTTTTCTTATGGAGGTCAATAATGTTCAACCAGCCCCATCAGATATCTACCACACCTCCATAGGACCATCTCATTCCCTTGAGATTTTACCAAAAGCTCAAACATGTACCCCAGTCCTCAAGGAATTCTCGTCCGAGAAGAGCGTCTTGATTACACCAATGTCCTTTTCCAAGATGCTCAAGACCCTTGGGAAGATTTCCAGTCTCTTCTTCCATCTGAACAATCTCAAAGTCTACCTACTGAGCCAGCCCCTCAGCCAAAACCTACCAACAATGATGAGCTTAATGAAGATTATCTGATCTATCCAGCAGATACGAAAAGCTCGAAAACAGTATGAAAAAGAGACAGGTCACATATCACCATCCAGATACCCCTCCGCTCACATGGCTACAGAAGCTTTCCAAGAATCTTGGCTTTAATAAAAATAGATAGGGGTCATGTCCTGTCTAAAGTGTGTTTTTATGTTTTTCACGTGTGTACTTTTTCTTTTGTCATTTGCTTTAAAGATAAGGGTCCTATCTTATCTTTTGGTTTTAGAGGCAAAAGCAAAAGCAAGTCTTTGTATTCGGTAGAACATCTTCAATAGACATTTGAAAGTTTGTTCATAATTCCAATGTATTTCTAAAACTCTTTTTTCTTCTAGGTAGCAAGTTAATAATTGAGCCACTATTCTGAGAGCATTTCATCTCTATTTCGATACTGAGTATGCTCTGTACTTGCCTTTAATTAAGGATCATGTGCATCAGAAAAGTCCTGATTTATCTTCAAACCAGTTTATCGAAATTACTCTCCCACGACGTTCACCCTTTCTAAAGGTCTAGGAAATGACTTGTTCTTAGGTGGTATCGTGGGTACTTAATCTCCTCCACTGGTTTAGTATCTAAAGGATTAGAGTATATCGGCTGGAAACCCGAACTTGTGAACTACTGGTCCAAAGTACTACCCCGATTGGTATCAGAACTTCATAGTAGATTTATTAATTAAATTAGGACAACATTTAGAAATCAACATAGAAAGGCTAAAAGAGTTAGTATTAGGACTAGGCAAATTCTTCAAGATAAGTAATCTAAATACATTAACAGAATTTAATAGTCAAGTTAAAAGATTCCCTAGCAAGAAAGAAATAGTATAATTAAATTTACGATCGTAGAAATTTTATAGAAAAAATTAAATTTACACAACGTGATTTACAAATTCAATTACACGCTATAAAAGTAATAGTCAGTGAATGAGTTCAGACAAAATAGTAATAGAATCGTTAGCAGAATTAAAAGGAGAAATTCCACACCTAAATCCAGTAGGTTATAGTAGTAGAAAGTAATAATATTAAACAAGCACAAGCTAACACAATAGTCAAATTATTAGTCAAAATCAATAATAGACTAGAAGACTTAGACAATAGGCTTAATAAACTAGAAGACAATTTTCAAGCCCTTAGAGAAAATAAAGAATCGGTAGCTTACCTAGAGCTTAGTGACAGTTTAAATATTTTAGACAAAGAACTAGACAAACTGACAAACCAATAGAAAAGTTAAATTTAAGTGGACCAGTCTTAATGCATAGGACAATAGATATTAAAGACATTTTAGGACCAAAAGTAGATGTAAACATGGATCTAGAAAGAATTAGAAGATCACTTTGATTTTCTAGCAAAGGTAAAGAAATAATAGAAAAGACAGAAGATATAATAGACGAACAAGATCCAGACAAGTTACTAGAAAAAGGTTTTGAACAAATTAAAAGAAAAAGATTATATAATGAAGGCTTAAAATCAAAATTAAACAATAGCTTATATATTTACACAGACGAAACTAAATTATCAATAGTAAACAGAGAAGAATTAACTTCAATTAGTCTAGTAGGAAGAGACTACCTTAGAAAACAAAATTACAGAGACATACACATGGGAATAATAATTATAGGTATACTTAGTCAAGCTAGAGAGGGACTAGACACAAAAGCACATTTATATTTATATGATAGTAGATTTTATGATCACGAGCAAGTTCAAATAGCCAGTGCAGAAGTAGATTTAAAAAATAAAGTAGCAGTAGTAGGATGCATACCCAATATAGATATAGATATAAACATATTAAATTAAGTGTACAAACCAAAGGATATAAAATGAATGCAGAATATAAAAACCTTAGAATTAAAACATTTTTCCTAGGCAAATTATATAATAAATATCATAAGAAATTTAGATTTGAAAGTAATTTTTTTGTAGATTGTTTTAAAAGTCAATACGTAGAAATGATAGCACCTAAAAAATTAACCAGTAGTGAATTAAATGGTTTAGAATGGATTTTACCAAAATTAGAAAATGATAGAATGTTCGAAGTACTAAAGACTAGTTATACTTATATGAATTCACAAAGATTTAGTAATTATAAACAAAGAAGTAATCCTGAATTAGAAGAAAATGAAGAAGAAATAGAAATTAATATGGCAATAATAGATAATTTAGACATTGATAACATAAAACATTAATTAGCAATAGAGATAAAATTATAGACTTAATATTTAATGAACCTAAAAAACATTTAGATGAAGAATTATTTGAAGAACTATATAACAATGATGACGACATAGACAGAGAATTAATAAAAAATTTAGACTTTAAAAATTTAGAGATAGACGAAATTTATTACATAGAAAATGTAGATGAGATATTAATAGGAGCAGAAGACAAAAAACTAGAAGTAGGAGAAAGTAGCCATGAACCAGAAGTAGTAGAACCTGTACTCCGAGGGGGCACCTGAGACTCTTTAAAACCAGTTTTCTATGCTAGGTTATACAACCCTAAAACAGCTCTCCTTAGCTTAAAACGGGTACCAAACCAGATAAGAAAACAGCTAAAGACCGTCTCAAGTGTTCTGATACACAGGATCCTTTATACAAAGGCAAGTGTAGAGCATACTAACTTGGTTTTGAACAAATTCTTTTTTAAAATTTTCCTTATTCCTTTTCTTATCTATTTCAGAGCTCCATCGAACTTAAGAAAGAGAAGTTTAGAGAGACATGGAGAAGAGAATATTGAAAAGCCAACTTAATTCAAACCATTTCCAACTTAGTCATAAACTAAGAGGAGGTGCCCTTATATAGGGATTACAACGAGATAAAGCCAAACTTAGAAAAGTGAGACAGGACCCTCATCTTTTCATAAAGCAAACAACTATTCAAACTTTAATAAAGTAAAGTAGGGACAGGACCCCCTAATTTTATCTTTTACATAAAAAGACAAGACATAAAAGCAAAAGCTACTTTAATAAAGTAGGGACAGGACCCCCTAACTTTATCTTTTTCATAAAAAGACAAGACATAAAAGCAAAAGCTACTTTAATAAAGTAAAATAGGATAAGGACATGCGGCGGAAATTACGGAGAGGATAGATTCATCCCGTAATCATCTGAGCTGGAGCTGGATTTAAATATGCGATAGTTGATGCAGCTTTTGTGACAGTTGGCTCCATGAGGTTCACAGAACAGGGTGCACTGTTCTAGATAAGTGGGGCCATGATACTGAGGACATCCTTTTGCATGGACAATCCCGGGAATGTAGAGAGATCTACATTGGGATGGCGGATGAGTGATGATGGGCTCAGATTGCGATATGACTCTTGATGACTGGTCTTGTTCTTGTTGGGGTGGAGTCTGAAACTCCTGGAGGAGTTGACTGAGCCGTAAAAAGTCATCCTTAGGATCCTGGGAATCCTGGTAGTAAATTTGTGGAGGAGTATTTGGACGTTCTTCTTTGATAATGATACCTTTGCTAGAACCAGAAGGATTAGGTACCATGAACATTTCATGACGAGGTCCAATAGAACTGGAGATGATGTCTTGTGGTGGTGGAGGAACATGATTTAA
>MKYO02028055.1:90210-103865 GCA_002013955.2 Citrus medica | reverse complement strand
TCAAAAATAAAAATAAATTAAATTGATTGTTAATATAATAAAAATAACATATATTTAATATAAAAATAACATATATTAAATTAAAATAAATTTAATTTATATATAAGAAATTACAACAAATAACATATGGAAAATTGTTATTTTTATTATATTAATAATCAATTTAATTTATTTTTATTTTTGAACAATGGATTAAATTTATTTAGTTTGAAGAGGAAATTTGATAAAAATTAAATGGAAAAATTGGGTAATGAAGTTATATTTGTAATTTTATTAATAATATAGGAATAAATTGGACAATGAACAATTATTTTGTAATATGCTATAAGGGTATAATGGTAATTACACTTTAAAATTATAATTTACTGTTAACAAATAGGGGTCTGAGTGTCTTTTTTAAAACTTTAGAGAGTTTTATGTCTCTTATTCAAACGTTGGGGGTCTCTGTGTACTTTTCCCATATATAAATTAAAGACATGATTTTGAATTGCTTTCAAATTGTGTTGAATGCAAAGCTTCACAGACCTATTTATAGGCTATCTCAACCAATTAAAATTAGACATGTATATAGATGCATGTTGAACTCATTAGCGAAGTCTTAGCTGACTGACTTAATTAGCTAAGTTCTTATAGGTACCTAGTTAACTGACTTAGGGTGTGTTTGAGATTGAGGTTGGGCAGCTGTAGCTTAAAAGCTACAGCACTAAAGTGTTTGGTAAACACTAGCTGCTGTAGCTTTTAAGCTATGTTGATATAATTTTTCCCTTGTATAATATAAAATTTATTATATCTTTAATAATTTTGATAAAATTATTATTTAAAATTTATATTTACTATATGTTATTAATTTTTATTTTATAATTACAGTTTTTTTTTCACAGCAGCTGTAGCTTAAAAGCTACAGCACCTCAATCCCAAATGCACCCTTAATTACCTAAGCAGCAAGGTGAATAGGTGTCTACTGTCATAACTCATAAGACAAGTTTAAGAAGGCATATTTTAATTTCCTCAAACTTGTAAGTATCTCCAGCTATCACGAGCAAAAAATTGACAAAACCAATGTTTTTTCCTTTTTTGCGTCAAAATTGAATTGACGTCATCTGACACGCAGTAACAAAGTGAAAGCAAAATTCTCTTCTTCTTCATGGAATGTAGAACGAAATTAAAAAGCATTCCCCACTCTTATCCTACATGCCAACGGCACCAACAGACAAACTCATCACTTATCTGAAAGTTACCATTCGAGTCACTTGGGGATTATGGAGATTACTAGCTTTTTCCGACTCGAATTAATGACTACCATTTAGTTCTTATTATTTTTATAATGCTTAATAATTGCACGGACACCAAAAATAAAAAAAATGATAAATGAGTCATTCACTTAATATTTACTCTTATGAATATAAAATATACATTTATTATAAGAAATATTTTTTATTAAAAAAATATGTTTGTAACAATCTATATGAAAAGTAAATACGTATTTATGATTGAAAAGTTTTTTATTTTTTATTTTGATTTAATACCATTTTAGATTATGAATAATAATAAAAATTAGAATAAATAAAAACAAGAAGAAGAAATAATTAGAATAAAAAAAGAAGAATACAAATTTCTCTTATTTTAGTATTTAATTTAATACTATTAGTTTTAATTTCAATTTATTTGATTTTTATAATTAAAATCAGGTTTTTGGCAATTAGGCATTGAGCCCTCTAAACGTTACAAAACCGCCTTTTGTTTTTCAGATTCAATCTGAGTGAGTTCAGCTTTTAAGCGCCGCTTGAGAAGTCATGATCTATGTTGTCGTATCTTTACTTTTGCTTTGAAAAAAAAAAGATAAGGGTTCTGTCTTATCTTCCCCAAGAACTATCCGGAAGGTAGGATGTGGAGTTTGATGGAGGGAATAGGAACAGTAGTGTCCAGGGACAATAACTGTTGATGGAAAATGACTATGTCCATACAACAAAATTATAATATCTAAGTGTTTTTGTTATTAAAACAGTAGGAAAATAAGTGACATTATTATTAAATAATGAAAATTAAACAGAAATACAGTAAAACTTTGATAAATTAATAGTATTAGGATTATAAAATTTTTATTAATTTAACAAATATTAATATATCAATAAATTAATATTTTATTTAAAAAATATGATCATGTTTATGATATTTATTTATCTTCATCAATGTTTATTACATTTTTTAATAGTAACAATAATACAAACTATAATTTTGAATTACAAGAAGAATTAGATTTGAGATCTACTACCAAATCAATTTTAAGAAGCAACAAACAATTTTAAGAATATATTTTACAAAAGCCACGTCTTGTGAATTTAGTTTCAAATTAGATAATGATTAATTTATATAACAAGTAGATCATATAAAAAAATATGATGTTTTAAAAATTATTATCTTATAAATTTATTGTATTATTAATTTATCACATTGGCCTCAAGTAGGAACCGGCAAAAACTGTTTTGAGGTTATAAATTAATTTTTAATTTGTCAAAGTTTTATTGTATTCGAATAATTTATCGAAGTTTCACTGTATGGCACTTTGTAATAAATTAAAAAAAAACAGTTAAATTATCCTTACAAAGTTAAATTATCCTTACAAAGTGAAAAATTGTCAAATTAAAAAATGAGAGGACCATCGAATTCATGAGTCCAAAAAGATGTGACGCGCACGTAACCTGATAACTTGTGTAAGTAATCTTATAAATGCAGTGTTACATGTAAATTATAAGTAAACATATTATCATCGTATAGACACATTAATCAAGGTGAATAAGTCTACATATATCTCGTTGAAATCTTTATAAGAATGATGGAGATTCAAGACTAATTATAGATTGGATAGTCTAAAGTTTTATTATATTTGATTAATTTATCGAATTTTTACTGTATAGCACTTTACAATAAATTAAAAAATAGTTAAATTATTGTTACAAAGTGAAAAACAGTTCTGTCTAAACAAAGCAAAATTTTTTTTGATTAAATAAAAAAAAACGAGAGGACTATTGAATTAATATCAAACCAGAAGCCACGATCCCCAGTCAGGGACATAGCCAGGATTTTGATCGACCCGGGGCACATTGAAAATCAAACATGACTCGAATCCACGATTGCTCGTGTGATAAGTCATCATTTGAGAAACTGTATTGTGGGCCTCATAAACTCTAAATGGGAGCTTGCTATTCTTATATAGTGCGTCTGTATGCATCTAATTGAAACCCTATTTATAGTATAATACATTTTTAAAAATTTAGATAGCAATATATAGCATTACAACTATAATATTCATTGATAATAAATTTACTTATTATAATGGTTCTCCATGAAATCTCCTCAATGGGATTTTATGAGTTGAAAATAATGAATTATCAATATAAGCAAAAATATATTTTTCAATATACAAGACTAGGTTATTACTTAATTTGCTCATAAAATCTTTAATAATAACAAAACTATTCATATATTGCAACACAGAACAAATATGAAATGCATGATAAAATTATAAATTTTAAAACTAGACAAAAGATTAATTAGAAAATTAAAAATTATAATTAGGTAGACTTACAACTTATGGTTCAGTGTTGAAAGACTAAATAATTAATTTTACTTGAATAAAAAATAAAAAGATTGTTATGATTATACTAACCATTATACTAACATTTTGTTATGATTGTTTATTAAAATAACTAATTAAATTATTTATAATTAAAAATTTAAATTAGGGGCAGTATGAAATATTTTAAAATTACTGGAGTCAATTTCAAATTTTACAATTCAGCTGGGATATTTTTTATAAATAACATATAAAATACAATTTTTTAATATAATTATAAAAAAAAATTAAAAGCCAGTTGGGGCCTGTGCCCCACCTCGTCCCATGCTGGCTCCGTCCCTGTGACCCCAGTGATAGGTATGTAGTAGTAACATTAAAATCTTGATTAATAGTCAAAGTTTATATCTATGATTTTAACAAAAACAATAATTCCAGCCCAGTTTCCACTAAGTCCAATCTTTCTCCATGCTAAGAGTAAAAGCCACAGCTTGAATTGCTCCCATCACACACATCAAAGCTGTGCTCGAGTATTGACATGGATATTCCTCACTTATCATAGCCTACATGCATATTGCAATTTATAACAAAATAATTAAATTTAACTACCATTTATTAAATTAAAAAGGCATGCAAAATTTTAAGTTATTAATTTCCTGAAGCCAATTAGCGTAGCAAAAGCAACTACCTAGAGCAAATAAATCACCCAAGACACGTTTACCAGGGTAAGCATGTAATGATGCCACTCGGCCATCAGAGCGAATAAGGTTAATATTTAAAGTACGTGGCGTTGTGGCCCTTAGGTATAGCGATCAAAATCCTTTTAAAACATTTTCCTCTCGGGTTATATAACCCAAAACAGACTTTCCTTTTAGTCTAAAACAGGGTACCAAACCAGATAAGAAATGGTCAAAAGGTTTCTGACACACAGGATCCTTACTAGAAGGCAAGTGCAGAGCATACTTCCTTAGGTTTTGCAAAATGAACAAATTTAATCCTTTATTCTTTTTCTTTCTTAGAACTTCATTTGCAGCGAGAGAGGGAAGTTAGAAAGACATGGTTTAAGTAAACACGAAAGTTTTATTAACTTATGGAGGTATATCTTACAATGGAGGCGAGAATTCTCTTATATAAAGAGTTCTCGAGGAGATAGGACAGGACCCTATCTTTTCAAAAGTAAAAGCAAAAGATACATCATGACACAACTTTAATTATTACAAAAGACAAAAGATGCTTTAATAATTAAAGCATGACTTTGACAAAAGCAAAAGCTTAAAGTAAAAGCAAACTGCAATAATTATACAAGACAAAAGCATAAAGCAAAGCAACATTATTACAACAGGACAAGACATAAAGTAAAACATTATTGCATCAGGACAAACAACTTTATGGGGAGTGGAGATTCATGTACTCGTCTTCGGATGAGCTTTCAGTTTCATATGGGTTGTCAGGGTTGCTTTTTCGGGAAAAAGTTTTAGAGAGCTTTGGATTCTTCCAAGTGGGGCCATGGTAGCGTGAGTATGGAGAATCACGTTTGGGTCCTGGCATGGGACCAGGTGTTTGAGTGGCTTTGTCTGCTGTTGTGGGTTTGTGTGGTTGTGGAGGTGGTTGGGATGAGGATCCTGGATCATGCATGGTAGGTTGTGGGAACTGTTGGAGATGCTGGCTGAGAGGAAGGAATTCTTCCCATGGGTCTTGTGAGTCCTGAAAAAGGAAGTCAGTGTAGTCTGGCCGTTCTTCTTTAATGATGATGCCGGTGGACTTAGGCTTAGATATGGCAGATGGAGTGGGTATCATGATGAGGTCATGTTGAGGACCTAAGGAGGTGTGGAAGATGTCCTTATGTGGCGGAGTTTGGTGGTTGAGTTGGTAAAGGTAGTTGTGCAGGGTGGACTGTATTTCATTTTCAATTACAGATATATCTGGTGCAGTGAACCATTCATATACCTGATCTTGAGTCCAAAAGAGGTTTGTGTCTGGATGTTGAAAGTATGGCCTGTGAATAATAAAGACTGATGTGAACATTTGTGCTTCAGAGGCAGGCATACGGTCAAGGTTGTGAACCTGTGAGAGTTGTTGTAACTTTTTTCTCCACCATGGAATGGGGGAGAACCATTCAAGCAATGTCTAGGTAAGAGAGGTTGCTTTGTCTGGATTGAGGAGATGATCCAAAGTGGGAGCAATGGACAGTTAGACACCAAATGTACCATAACACGTCTTCAGTGGTTTCTTTGGTTGGATCAAGGGTTAAACTTGTAAGAAACAGATTTTCAGGGTGGAAGGTAGAAAATGGAAAGGGTTCTGTGACAAGGTAGGCTTTCATGAAGAAGCGAAAGAGAGCTTTTTTGGCAAATTCTTGGATGGCAAAGACAGAAGAGAAGTTTTTGTTGAAAGGAAAGGTTTTCTTCGTAATGGCTTCAGGTGGGAGTGAAGTAGCCATGGAGATGATAGGAAAATGGTAGGTGGTGGAAAACACAGTAGGAGGGTGTTCTGGTTTTGAAAGTCTGGATAGCATATCAGGGATGAGGTTCTGGGACCCCTTTATATGCTTAACTGAAAAATCGTATTTAGAAAACTAATCTTTTAATCTGAGTAACATTTTTTCAGGAATAGTTTTACCTTTGAAATTAAAGATATTGGGGAAGGTTGAACTGTCCATTCGGATGAGAAAATGGTGTCCAATCAGATGATACTCCAACTTCTTGATGCCATGCTTTACCGCTAAAATCTCTTTGAAGATGCTGTGGTAGTGCTTCTGTGTGTCAGAAAAATGTCCACTAGCATAAGCGATAAAGTGTTCTTTTCCATTGAGCTCTTCGAGGAGGATGGCACCCCATGATTCATCACTTGCATCTGTCTGCAATATACGCCGTCCATCAGTAATCAGCTTTAAAGGAGGCGGATTTTGCGCAATCTGCTTTAGGGTAGTGACAGCAATTGTGTGGTCAGTATTCCACTCTGGGGGCTTCTTTTTCAATAAGGCTGAAAGGTGATGAGTGTAGTGGTTCACATGTGGGATAAAGTCTCTGATATAATTGATGATGCCGAGAAACTGTTGAATTTGCTTTTTGGAAAGTTGCTAATCTGGAAAGTGAAGCAATTCTTGGGCAATGTGCTTTCCTGGCTGGTAGTGTCCATTTTTTATGATCATACCAAGGAATTCAATGTTGTTCGTAGCAATGGTGCTTTTCTTGGCCGATAACATGATTCCGTGACTGTGGATAAGATCATAGAATTGAGTTAACAGCTGGCGATGTTCATCATGGGATTCTGAAAAAAGTAAGATGTCATCAATGTAAATCAATGCATGATGCAAAATGGGTTGGAAGATTTGGACCATGGATTTTTGAAAAATGGAAGGGGCAGTTTTGAGACCAAAAGGCAGGACTGTCCATTGGAAATAGGCATTGGGAATGCAAAAGGCGGTTTTGTAACGTTCAGAGGGTTTAATGCCTAATTGCCCAAAACCAGATTTTAGATCGAATTTTGAAAAGATCCGGGCGTTTTTGAGAAAAGTAAACATGCTTTGTCGGCGAGGCAAAGGGAATTTGTCATCTTGTAAAAACATGTTTAATGGCTGGTAGTCAATGACTAGGCGTTTCTTTCCTCGGACAATTTCAGAATGCTTTTCAACATAAAAGGCTTGGCAAGCCCATTGAGAACTTGTGGGCTCAATTAAACCTTGGGCTAACAATTGTGAACATTCTTGTTGGGCTAGGAGTAAGTCAGAAGGACTCATTCCTGGATGGGTAGCTTTAGTTGGGTTAATGTCTTCATTGAGTTTGAAGGGTAACTTAATGAAGAAAGACTTATTTTTCCACAAGGGAGTTGGATGGGTGAACTCAGAATGGGACTCTGGACAGAAACTCAAAAGTTTGGTTGAAATATCCTGGTAAGACTGGGGAGTTTCAGACAGATTGTAGAGTTTCAGAATGTCTGTGAATGGTTTGAACATGGACTTGACTCGGATTCCAGTGGGAATGATTTGGAGGTGTTTGATTTGGTGAAGGATGTCAAAACCTAACAAGATATCCTTATTAGGAAGAGTAGAACCAATAACCTTGGTCCAAATGACACAGTTTGGGAAGATTTGAATACCAATGGGTTTTTTGGTAATCAAAGAGGTGGTAAAGAGTTTGCCATTGACAGCTTTGAAATGTTCTTCAGACTTGGTCCAATATTCTGGGGAAAGGAGATGAGGGTTTAACATGCTTCTTTGGGCACCGGTATCGATAAGGCCGATAGCTGGAATGGGCCTTTGGAATTTGGAAGGTAGGATGTGGAGTTTGATGGAGGGAATAGGAACAGTAGTGTCCAGGGACAATAACTGTTGATGGAAAATGACTTGGGACTGGTCACTATCTGAGTCATCAGAGGAGTGTTGAAGTGCGAACACTGTTTCATCATTGGGTTCATCTTGTTCAGAGAAATAGAATTCCAGTTCATCCTTGTCTGGAGAGTAGTCGGTAGTGGCTTGAAGATGCTCAACTAGCCGGATGGATTTTTCTCTTTTGTTGGGACAATCTTTCGCATAGTGGCCTTTTTTCTTACAGATAAAACATCTGCTTAATTTTCTCCGTTGGAGGTCTCGTGAAGAGGATGATTTCTTTCGGAAGAATCTGTAAGGCTTTCTGGATCTGCGAGGTCTGGACGAAAATTCTGGGGTTTTGAATTTCCGAAAATGCCTTTTCTTCTTAGAACTGCAATCACAATCTTTTTTCTTTTTGCATTTGATCTGTAAGTAAGGCTTTTTGCAAGCACTCCGGAATGGTTCTTTGTCTTTCAAGAGTTCTTTGAAGAATTGTTTCTGCTCGCAAAGTTTGTCGAGACAGGTTTTGGCAAGCTGGAAGATTTTGCCAAGAGAGATGTTGTCAAGGGAAAGGTTGGATGCTGTGAGTTGTCGCTGTATGTCTGGTTGGAGTTCTTCTGGAAGGGAAGCCAGAAAGACATGCTTTAATGTCGGTTCATTGAATCCATTAAGCTTGTAAAACAGCAAAGACATGCGTTTGTAATGGAAATCAAGATCTTTAGCATTGAGGGAGCAGCATTTCATGTTGAGATAATCTCGTCTCGCAGCTTCAAAAACTGCAGAAGGATCGCCAAGGAATTGATCATGGAGAACAGCAAGAGCACTTGAAACTTCTGGGAGATCAACAAACTGTAATTGGCGATATTGTCCTAACGAATCAAACCAATCTCTTAGAGCACCCATAAAACGAGTAGCAAATTCTCTAAGGACTGATTGAGTTGTGGCTCCTGGTCTTAGCATTTGGAGGTCAATCCAGGCAGACATTTCGGTAAGTCTGTCATGCCATTTATGACATGGAAGATCATCAAATGTGAACCATGGACCATTTGACGATTTTTGACTGGGTGGATTGGGCTGGGCCTGAGCTGGAGAGGGTTGGTTTGTGGCAGAAGATTCAGGGATTTCTTCATCAACTTCAGAGGGAATATCAACATATGGTTCTGTATGAGAGGTTTGGCCAGTGTGATCAGGTTGAGCCATCAAGATTTTGGTGATATCAGCATAGGACTTTTCAGAGTCACTGGTGGATGCTGAAGATTCAGTGTCGGTCTCGGTATGGCTATCTGAAACAGCTAGATTTGAATCAGAAGGTTGATCATCTATAGTAGATGAATGGGTGACTGTGTGAGCAGTAAACTGGTGCATGGGTTCTTTATCCTTGGATTGGGTAGGAGGTTGGGAGATAGTTGGTGGTGGAACAGATGGTGATGCTAGCGTAGAATGACCAGGAATAGAAATAGAGGTTTGAGGGAATGGGACAGGTCGTAGGTGAGGTTTAGACTTTGGTTTAGGTGTAGGAGGTGGTGGAAAAGGATTGTTTCTAAAAAGAGTATGTGTCATGCCAAATAACTTGGAAGGGTCATGCCAAATAACATAGAGGCAAAAGGATGATAAGTGGGGCCGATGGAAGGGATAGGAGGTGATGTGGTAAAAAGGGTGGGTTTCTGTTTTTCATATTCAATCTGAGCAAGTTCAGCTTTTAAGCGCCTGATTTCCTTTTCTTTTTGATCAAATTCTGGGCCATAGTATCTCTGGGCAAGCATGGCTCGTAACTCTGAATCGAGTTGACCAATTCTGGTTTGAAGATTTTGGTGAATCTGCTGCATCTGGGCAGCAATAGAGTCAACTTTTGTTCAATTCGCAAACTGATTTTTTCAACTTTTGAATTGAGATGTAGCAAGGTATCATTTTGTGCCCTGGCATTTTGAGTTTGCTAGTTGAGGACGGATTCAAAAGGTTTGGGTGGCTCAAGGTGGCCAGTGGGGGTAATAGGTGAAGGGATAAAGGGTTTGGACACAACATTTCGGTGGGGATCTGTGTGAGGTTCTAAAGGAGGAAAGGAAGAAGAGGAAGCTGAAGAGGTAGAGGAAAACATCATACAAGTCAGTGGTTGGACAATAGGTGTTGGGTTTGGGAGTGGTGATGGAATTTCAGATTTGCAATGATTTGCAATCCATTTAAGCTCTTTTCGGTAAATGGGTAATGGAGCTGGTGGAGGAGGAGGGTCTTTTGGTGATCGAGACTAAAGAGTTTTTCTTGTTGGGTTTCCTTTTTCTCCTGGTAGAATAATCATCATCTTCTTCCTAATCATCCCAGCAGGGACAATCTGGGTCACACATACCTGAACCAGGGACATCCCATAGGAAATGGCCATTGTGTTTGGCTGGATTAAACCCTGTAATGGGCAGATCTTCCTGAGCTGTCTGAACAGCTGTGATCATGGAAGAATAAGTAAAGGAGAGCCGAGGAGGCTCTTGTGGAGCACTTGGAGGTGGTTTAAAAGTCATTCTGACTGTGCCATCTGGGTGTCTTTCAAACATACTTTCAGATGTCTGAATGGGAGCGGTATTGTTATGGAACTGCTCATAGTTGGAGATCCATTCAAGAGGCATAAGCTTTATGAGCTCATGGCGGGGAATCTGTCTCGGGATCTGGATGATTGTGGGGATTTGGTCAGATTCTGCTAACACCATGAGGGTGTCAGAGTGGTGTTCTGGAGTGGGTAGATCTAAGGCATGATTTTGAAGCCTATAGACCAGTTGATGGTGAAGGGTAGCAATTTTGGCTGAGGAGATTTGTTCAGCACCTTGAATTTGAACTTGAACTTTCAAGGCTGTGGGCAAATTGGTGTCTTGGAGAGAAAGGTTGAAGTTGGGATAGAAAGTGAGTAAAACACTTCATGCATGGAGGGTTGTGAGGACAGTACCGATAATAGCATCTTGGTACTGTTTGAATCGGGTATCAAGCATAGCAATTCGAGCGGTAACTAGTAATCCTTTTCTCCCATGAAGGGTAAGGATTAATCTGATGCCTCCAAGATGGAGATGGGTAAAACCTTCTTGTTTCCAGTTGGAAATCAATTCGGAGGGGATTTTAAGAGTAACATATTGCTCAGCAGGGGTTGCTTGAAGAGAACATTGATCCAAGCGAGAAGACTGGATATATCTTTAGGGTGAGGTCTGCGGGTTGATATGAGAGTACGGATACTGCGGGTAAAAGAACTGGGGCGTTTGTAGAGTTGGTAAGGGCTTATGAGAGGGTACGAAGATTCACTGATTTGGGCGGATTCAGGGATGTAGGAGTATTCTACAAGATTTTCGATTTTATTAGCAGTGTGAGAAGTGCAAGAGTTCGGTAAGGAGATAGTAGAGGAAAGAGTAACAAGATTGGAAGGAGTTGAAGAGGAACTGGAAGCCATGGATGAAGAATTCTCTCTGCGCTTGAAGACTAAAGATTAAAACAGAATAAAGACTCAAATGATACCATTTTGGGAATGGAAAACAAGATTTAGAAAACCGAATTTCAAGGACGAATATGGCTCTGATACCATAAAGTACGTGGTGTTGTGGCCCTAGATATAGCGATCAAATCCTTAGCGATCAAAATCCTTTTAAAACATTTTTCTCTCGGGTTATATAACCCAAAACAGACTTTCCTTTGAGTCTAAAACATGGTACCAAACCAGATAAGAAATGGTCAAAAGGTTTCTGAACTTTCAATGCTGTGGGCAAATTGGTGTCTTGGAGAGAAAGGTTAAAGTTTGGGTAAAAGGTAAGGAGAACACTTCCGGCATGAAGTGTTGTGAGGACAATACCGATAACAGCATCTTGGTACTGTTTGAATCGAGTATCAAGCATAGCAATTCGAGCAGTAACTGGTAATCCTTTTCGCCCATGAAGGGTAAGGATTAATTTGATGCCTCCAAGATGGAGATGGGTAAAACCTTCTCATTTCCAGTTGGAAATCAAGTCTGATGGGATTTCAAGAGTGAGAACATTGATCCAGGCGAGAAGACTGGATATGTTCTTTAGGGTGAGGTCTGCGGGTGGATATGAGAGTACAGATACTGCGGGTAAAAGAACTGGGTCGTTTGTAGAGTTGGTAAGGGCTGATGAGAGGGTACGAAGATTCACTGATCTGGGCGGATTCATGGATGTAGGAGTATTCTACAAGATTTTCAATTTTATTGGCAGTATGAGAAGTATAAGATTTAGGAAGAGAAAGAGTAGAAGAAAGAGTAACAGGATTTGAAGGAATTGAAGATGAAGTAGAAGCCATGAATGAGAAGTTCTCTCTGTGCCTGAAGACTAAAGATCAAAACAGAATAAAGATTCAAATTATACCATTTTGGGAATGGAAAACAAGATTTAGAAAACCGAATTTCAAGGACTAGTAGGCTCTGATACCATAAAGTACATGGCGTTGTGGCCCTAGGTATAGCGATCAAAACCCTTAAAACACTTAAGCACAAAATATTTGTATAAGATTCATGAAAGTCCATAGCAACAATTTTAAAAGGTAGTCGTGTCATAGAATAATTAGATATTGAAAAGCATTTATAAAATATTTTGTTAAAAGAATTTAGATTTCGAAACATTTTTATAAACTGATTTGTTTATGAAAATCTATTAATCTTCTAAGTAGTAATGAAGTTACTTACCTCAAGAAAAGAATTTGAGCCTCAATCTTATAACTATCAATAACTTATCATACCCGTACTAGTCTGATTCTCAGAATTTTAACTCTTAACCTAAAAATCAAAATATTTTCAAGACTATTTATTACTTGACAAATTCGAACTGTTTAATAGTACCTTAACCTAACCGAACAAAACGTGTTCTGAGATTTTTATAAAATCAGATACTGGACACATGTATCAATGTTATATAAAATGTCTGAATGTTTCGAGTTTAATAGTACAAATAAGTTTGTGAATCTAATCGCCTTGCTGGAATCACAGTTTTCTAGTGTATTAGTGATACCATAAAGGACGTGGCGTTGTGGCCCTTAGGTATAGCGATCAAAAACCTTTTAAAACATTTTTCCTCTCGGGTTATATAACCCAAAATAGACTTTCTTTTGAGTCTAAAACAGGGTACCAAACCAGATAAGAAATGGTCAAAAGGTTTCTGATGCACAGGATCCTTACTAGAAGGCAAGTGCAGAGCATACTTCCTTAGGTTTTGCAAAATGAACAAATTTAATTCTTTATTCTTTTTCTTTCTTAGAACTTCATTTCAAGAGAGAGAGAAGGAAGTTAGACATCAACAATCTTTCTCTTGGCCGTATTTTCCAGCTGGCTTTATTAACTTATGGAGGTATCTTCTTGAGGTATATCTTACAAAGAGGGGGAGAATTCTTTATATAGGAGAATTCTCGGGAAAGATAGGACAGGACCCCTATCTTTTACAAAAGCAAAAGCAAAAGATACATCATGACACAACTTTAATGATTACAAAAGACAAAAGATGCTTTAATAATTAAAGCATGACTTTGACAAAAGCAAAAGCTTAAAGTAAAAGCAAACTGCAATAATTATACAAGACAAGACAATAAAGCAAAGCAACATTATTACAACAGGACAAGACATAAAGTAAAACATTATTGCATCAGGACTGATAAGTGCATATTTTTCATATACTTTGTTATTAATTTCTCCATCTTTTTCTTGTTTTGATCTTAAATATTCTAGTTATTTTAGTTAAATTTTAATTGAATAGGGAATTAATTAATATACATATTTTACCCTTTATTATATATTTGCTAGTTATTTTT
>MKYO02028055.1:31315-83794 GCA_002013955.2 Citrus medica | reverse complement strand
GGATTTCAAGAGTAACATATTGCTCAGCAGGGGTTGCTTGAAGAGAACATTGATCCAGGCGAGAAGATTGGATATATTCTTTAGGGTGAGGTCTGCGGGTGGATATGAGAGTACGGATACTGCGGGTAAAAGAACTGGGGCGTTTGTAGAGTTGGTAAGGGTTGATGAGAGGGTACAAATATTCACTGATTTGGGTGGATTCAGGGATGTAGGAGTATTCTACAAGATTTTTTATTTTATTAGCAGTGTGAGAAGTGCAAGATTTTGGTAAGGAGAGAGTAGAGGAAAGAGTAATAGGATTTGAAGGAATTGAAGATGAAGTGGAAGCCATGAATGAAGAGTTCTCTCTGCGCATGAAGACTAAAGATCAAAACAGAATAAAGACTCAAATTATACCATTTTGGGAATGGAAAACAAGATTTAGAAAACCGAATTTCAAGGACGAGTATGGTTCTGATACCATAAAGTTGAAAATTGAAAACAAAGTCAAATCTTATGAAAACAAATTTAATCAATAAGCCCTACATGCCTAGTTTTTAGAAATATAAAGTTCGTAAGAAAAGTTGTTCAGAAAATATACATTTGAATTCGAGATACTCATATTGTCTAGAATTTGTCTAATGTGCTTAATGCACCAAGGGTTGATTAATAAAACCCACAATAAATCATAATGCTAAACAGAACCTAAACACACCTTAAATCATGTATTATGATCTGTACAATCTAAAATCATGCTAATATAAACCCTAGATAGAGTGATTGGAAATCTTGTGGAGAATAAGAAGAGTAAACTTACCAATCTCTTTGATTCTCTCCTAAACAAATGTTTTAATTCCTAGGTTGGATTGCAAATGAAAGGGACTAGGGGGTATTGATAGGATTTCTTAAGGCTAATGGATGGCTAGGATTTTGCCACCATAACTCTTGATCAATGGTTGAGATTATCCTTCATAAATAGTTTACTAAATTCTAGAATTCTTATCTTAGTCCTCAGATGGGTTTGACTCATCGTCTGTTTCTGGCTCAGAGGTGTCAGAAGATGGGTGCTGGACAGTATGATAATGATACTGATCCACCGGATTGTTATCTTTTTTAAGAGGCTCAGGAATATGAAGAAGATGAAGGTATGGTATGGTAGAGGTAGAGGAAGATGAAGGGACCTTTGGCTTTGGTTCTGAAATTTTGACCTTGGAGTTTGATTTTATAGGTGAAGATGGTTGAGGAGTTGGTTGAAGGTGCGAGAACCCAAAGAACTGATTATAAACAGGTTGTGGAGGTCTGGATGGTGTGTAGAAAGGGGTATGGGTTTCAAAGAATGGAGGAGATACCGGTGTTGATTGTGGTTGAGTAAAAAGGGAAGGGCGAGTCTTTTCAGCATCAATTCTCGACAATTCAGCTTTGAGTTTTCTGATCTCAGCTTCTTTTTTATTGAACTCTGGACCCCAGATGTGGTTGTTGATCATTTGTCGGAGATCGGTGTCGAGTTCAGAGATCCGATCTCGGAGATGTATATACATCTGATCAAGATGACTACTGATTGAATCAACTTTAGTCTCAGTCTGAGAGATTTGACTGTCAACACGATAAATTTTCTTACCGAGTTGCTAAAGAGTTTGATTATGAGCACTGGCATTTTTGGTTTGCCAGTTTAAAACAATTTCATACTGTTTTGGCTCTTCAGGTTGCCCAGAGGCTGTAACTA
The DNA here is from genome assembly GCA_002013955.2 of Citrus medica. Taxonomy (NCBI): domain Eukaryota; kingdom Viridiplantae; phylum Streptophyta; class Magnoliopsida; order Sapindales; family Rutaceae; genus Citrus; species Citrus medica. The sequence goes on along the minus strand of MKYO02028055.1, from coordinate 82,092 downwards.
GAGATTGGACAAAGGGTTTGGAGGTAACTTGGGTTTATGTGTCTGTCTGTTTTGAAAACATAGGAGTGGCTTGAAAACATAAGGCAAGATCTGATTGGATGGACAGGAGATTTAGGATCTGGTGGAGGTTGTCGAGGAAAAGATCTGCAAGATACTGGTGGATAAGAAGATATTTCTTCTTCTTTTTCTTTCTCCGTATAACTTCCAATTCCTCGTCAATATCCGTATCATCCAAGCAAGGACAATTCGGATTGCACATATGGGCTTCAGGAACATCCCATATGAAATGACCATTGATTTTATCGGGATATACTGGATACCCTTCGGAGGAAAAACCATGAATAGGAAGTTTCTTTTCTTGACCAGTTTGAACTACTGTGATCATAGCAGTATAGGAAAGCTGTGGACTGTCTGAAACTGGCTTGGTGTCAGGAGTTTGAAAAGACAGTTTGACTTGACCATTTGGTCGTCTGTCAAATGTGGCTTCTGTGGTTTGTATTGGTTTGGAATTTTGGTGAAAGTGCTTATAGTTGGTTAGCCATTCAAGCGGCATGAGTTTGAGCAATTCTTGTTTTTGGATTTGTTTGGGGATTTGAATGATAGTTGGAATTGTGTCTGTGACAGCTAATATCATCAAGGCATCAGAAGTAGTGTATGGTGTTGGAAGATCTAGTGCATGATTTTGTAATCGATACACTATTTGGTGATGGAGAGTTGCAATCTTTGATGTGGACTCCTTGGAGTTGGATCTGGACCTTAAGAGTTGTTGGAAGGTTAGGGTCTTTAAGAAAGAGGTTGAAATTTGGGTAAAAGGTTAATAAGACACTGCCAGCATGGAAGGTTGTCAGAACGGTTGGTACTGTTTGAACCTAGTCTCTTGGAAAGAAATTCTAGCTGTGACAGGTAAGCCTTTTCTGCCATGAAGAGTGAGAATTAAGCGTACACCTCCAAGATGGAGGTGCGTGTACCCTTCTCGTTTCCAGTTGGCGATGAGATCTGAAGGTATTTCCATAGTGACATATTGTTCACTCTGAGAGGCTTGTAAAGCACACTGATCTAGTCTAGATGACTGGATGTATTCTTTTGGGCTTGGTCTTTTAGTGGAAATAAGAGTTCGGATGCTTGTAGTGAAAGAAGTTTTCTGTCTGTAAAGATTGTAAGGACTCTTGATAGGAAACTGGGACTCATTGATTTGAGCAGATTCTGGAATATAGGAATATTCAACGAGATTCTCAAGTTTGGAGGCTATGTGCTTAGAACATGATTTGGGAAGAGATAGAGTAGAAGAAAGAGAGATATGGGATGAAGATGATGAAGGAAATGAAGTTGATGTTGTATTTGTTTCCATGGTAGAGGAGGTCTTCTTCTAGGAGATCAAATAAGATTATTCAAATTACTAATGATATCACCTCGGCAAGAAGTGTGGCTCTGATACCAGTGGGTAGTTGTACGTGGCGTTGTTATACCAGAACTACAACAGTTAAAACTGTACTTTGGACCAGTAGTCCACATGTTCATGGGAAAGTTTCCCTAGTTGAGAGCTTTGAAAGGAAGTTGGCAGTTCATAGTTATGACTGGAATGGTTCGGATTGAGGAAATGAGGCTTGACAAGCCCAATTTGAATCAGTAGACTCAATAAGGCCTTGTTGGAGTAATTGAGAGCACTTTGAGATGAGGGCCTTTCAGCAAAAGCTTGTCTGATTGAAGCTTTGCTTAAAAGGATGGAATAAATATGTGTTTAGTAATATATTTTTCTCTAGGGTTGAGGAGGACGTTTGATACGAACCCCGTCAAGAACTGACGCGACCCTAATCAATTTAGTTCCCAAGATCGAATCTAAACTAGGAATGGAATGGAATCTCGACCCAATGCTTGTTGAAAGCACGAACTTTGGTATGTGAAGACGCCATAATCAGCTATGGATGGTCTGATTGATAATTTAAGAATTTGAACACCACGGAAATCCGATAAGATTAAAGAGTTCGTAAAGAACGAAAGAGAATTAAATCTCTCACTAATTGCATCAAAAACTTCTTTTTTATTTATTGAATATGAGTACTTTATATAGGGTTGGTTATAAGAATTTTTGGAAATAAATCCTAACCCAAGAATCAAATCTGAATCTAAATCTAAGTAAATATGAAAGAATTTAAATTAAATCAGGATCCTAATTGTCTTAAATGCCTTACATCAATTAAATGGAAACTAGGCGATTAAAATAGAAATAACTGATTTGATTCCCTAATAGCCTCCTCAAGAAACGGGAAAGTATCAAAGCAACATTATTACAACAAGACAAGACATAAAGTAAAACATTATTGCATCAGGATAAACAACTTTATGGGGAGTGGAGATTCATGTACTCGTCTTCGGATGAGCTTTCAGTTTCATATGGGTTGTCAGAGTTGCTTTTTTAGGAAAATGTTTTGGAGAGCTTTGGATTCTTCCAAGTGGGGCCATGGTAGCGTGAGTATGGAGAGTCACGTTTGGGTCCTGGCATGGGACCAGGTGTTTGAGTGGCTTTGTCTGCTGTTGTGGGTTTGTGTGGTTGTGGAGGTGGTTGAGATGAGGATCATGGATCATGCATGGTAGGTTGTGGGAACTGTTGGAGATGCTGGCTAAGAGGAAGGAAGTCTTCCCATGGGTCTTGTGAGTCCTGAAAAAGGAAGTCAGTGTAGTCTGTCTTTAATGATGATGCCTGTGGACTTAGGCTTAGATATGGCAGATGGAGTGGGTATCATGATGAGGTCATGTTGAGGACCTAAGGAGGTGTGGAAGATGTCCTTATGTGGCGGAGTTTGGTGGTTGAGTTGGTAAAGGTAGTTGTGCAGGGTGGACTGTATTTCATTTTCAATTACAGCTATATGTGGTGCAGTGAACCATTCATATACCTGATCTTGAGTCCAAAAGAGGTTTGTGTCTGGATGTTGAAAGTATGGCCTGTGAATAATAAAGACTGATGTGAACATTTGTGCTTCAGAGGCAGGCATACGGTCAAGGTTGTGAACCTGTGAGAGTTGTTGTAACTTTTTTCTCCACCATGGAATGGGGGAGAACCATTCAAGCAATGTCCAGGTAAGAGAGGTTGCTTTGTCTGGATTGAGGAGATGATCCAAAGTGGGAGCAATGGGTAGAACTAACTTGGTGGCATAAAGGACAGTTAGACACCAAATGTACCATAACACGTCTTCAGTGGTTTCTTTGGTTGGATCAAGGGTTAAACCTGTAAGAAACAGATTTTCAGGGTGGAAGGTAGAAAAGGGAAAGGGTTCTGTGACAAGGTAGGCTTTCATGAAGAAGCGAAAGAGAGCTTTTCTGGCAAATTCTTGGATGGCAAAGACAGAAGAGAAGTTTTTGTTGAAAGGAAAGGTTTTCTTCGTAATGGCTTCAGGTGGGAGTGAAGTAGCCATGGAGATGATAGGAAAATGGTAGGTGGTGAAAAACACGGTAGGAGGGTGTTCTGGTTTTGAAAGTCTGGATAGCATATCAGGGATGAGATTCTGGGACCCTTTATATGCTTGACTGAAAAGTCGTAATAGAAAACCAATCTTTTAATCTGAGTAACATTTTTTCGGGAACATTTTTACCTTTGAAATTAAAGATATTGGGGAAGGTTCAACTGTCCATTCGGATGAGAAAATGGTGTCCAATCAGATGATACTCAAACTTCTTGATGTCATACTTTACCGCTAAAATCTCTTTGAAGATGCTGTGGTAGTGCTTGTGTGTGTCAGAAAAATGTCCACTAGCATAAGCGATAAAGTGTTCTTTTCCATTGAGCTCTTCGAGGAGGATGGCACCCCATGATTCATCACTTGTATCTGTCTGCAATATACGCCGTCCATCAGTAATCAACTTTAAAGGAGGCGGATTTTGCGCGATCTGCTTTAGGGTAGTGACAGCAGTTGTGTGGTCAGCATTCCACTCTGGGGGCTTCTTTTTCAATAAAGCCGAAAGATGATGAGTGTAATGATCCACATGTGGGATGAAATCACGGATGTAATTGATAATGCCGAGAAACTGTTGAATTTGCCTTTTGGAAAGTTGCTGATCTGGAAAGTGAAGCAATTCTTGGGCAATGTGCTTTCCTGGCTGGTAGTGTCCATCTTTTATGATCATACCAAGGAATTCAATGTTGTCTGTAGCAATGGTGCTTTTCTTGGCCGATAACATGATTCCATGACTTTGGATAAGATCATAGAATTGAGTTAACAGCTGGCGATGTTCATCATGTGATCCTGAAAAAAGTAAGATGTCATCAATGTAAATCAATGCATGATGCAAAATGGGTTGGAAGATTTGGATCATGGACTTTTGAAAAATGGAAGGGGCAGTTTTGAGACCAAAGGGTAGGACTGTCCATTGGAAATGGGCATTTGGAATGCAAAAGGCGGTTTTGTAACGTTCAGAGGGTTCAATGCCTAATTGCCAAAAACCAGATTTTAGATCAAATTTTGAAAAGATCTGGGCATTTTTGAGAAAAGTAAACATGCTTTGTCGGCGAGGCAAAGGGAATTTGTCATCTTGTAAAAACATGTTTAATGGCTGGTAGTCAATGACTAGGCGTTTCTTTCCTCGGACAATTTCAGAATGCTTTTCAACATAAAAGGCTTGGCAAGCCCATTGAGAACTTGTGGGCTCAATTAGACCTTGGGCTAAGAGTTGGGAACATTCTTGTTGGGCTAGGAGTAAGTCAGAAGGACTCATTCCTGGATGGGTGGCTTTGGTTGGGTTAATATCTTCATTTAGTTTGAAAGGTAACTTAATGAAGAAAGCTGGATTTTTCCATAATGGGTTTGGATGGGTGAACTCAGAATGGGACTCTGGACAGGAACTCAAAAGTTTGGATGAAATATCCTGGTAAGACTGGGGAGTTTCAGACAAATTGTAGAGTTTCAGAATGTCGGTGAAGGGTTTGAACATGGACTTGACTCGGATTCCAGTGGGAATGATTTGGAGGTGTTTGATTTGGTGAAGGATGTCAAAACCTAACAAGATATCCTTATTAGGAAGAGTAGAACCAATAACCTTGGTCCAAATGACACAGTTTGGGAAGATTTGAATACCAATGGGTTTTTTGGTAATCAAAGAGGTGGTAAAGAGTTTGCCATTGACAGCTTTGAAATGTTCTTCAGACTTGGTCCAGTATTCTGGGGAAAGGAGATGAGGGTTTAACATGCTTCTTTGGGCACCGGTATCGATAAGGCCGATAGCTGGAATGGGCCTTTGGAATTTGGAAGGTAGGATGTGGAGTTTGATGGAGGGAATAGGAACAGTAGTGTCCAGGGACAATAACTGTTGATGGAAAATGACTTGGGACTGGTCACTATCTGAGTCATCAGAGGAGTGTTGAAGTGCGAACACTGTTTCATCATTGGGTTCATCTTGTTCAGAGAAATAGAATTCCAGTTCATCCTTGTCTGGAGAGTAGTCGGTAGTGGCTTGAAGATGCTCAACTAGCCGGATGGATTTTTCTCTTTTGTTGGGACAATCTTTCGCATAGTGGCCTTTTTTCTTACAGATAAAACATCTGCTTAATTTTCACCGTTGGAGGTCTCGTGAAGAGGATGATTTCTTTCGGAAGAATCTGTAAGGCTTTCTGGATCTGCGAGGTCTGGACGAAAATTCTGGGGTTTTGAATTTCCGAAAATGCCTTTTCTTCTTAGAACTGCAATCACAATCTTTTTTCTTCTTGCATTTGATCTATAAATAAGGCTTTTTGCAAGCACTCCGGAATGGTTCTTTGTCTTTCAAGAGTTCTTTGAAGAATTGTTTCTGCTCACAAAGTTTGTCGAGATAGGTTTTGGCAAGCTGGAAGATTTTGCCAAGAGAGATGTTGTCAAGGGAAAGGTTGGATGCTGTGAGTTGTCGCTGTATGTCTGGTTGGAGTTCTTCTGGAAGGGAAGCCAGAAAGACATGCTTTAATGTCGGTTCATTGAATCCATTAAGCTTGTAAAACAGCAAAGACATGCGTTTGTAATGGAAATCAAGATCTTTAGCATTGAGGGAGCAGCATTTCATGTTGAGATAATCTCGTCTCGCAGCTTTAAAAACTGCAGAAGGATCGCCAAGGAATTGATCATGGAGAACAGCAAGAGCACTTGAAACTTCTGGGAGATCAACAAACTGTAACTGGCGATATTGTCCTAATGAATCAAACCAATCTCTTAGAGCACCCGTAAAACGAGTAGCAAATTCTCTAAGGACTGATTGAGTTGTGGCTCCTGGTCTTAGCATTTGGAGGTCAATCCAGGCAGACATTTCAGTAAGTCTGTCACGCCATTTATGAGATGGAAGATCATCAAATGTGAACCATGGACCGTTTGATGATTTTTGACTGGGTGGATTGGGCTGGGCTGGAGAAGGTTGGTTTGTGGCAGAAGATTCAGGTATTTCTTCGTCAACTTCAGAGGGAATATCAACATATGGTTCTGTATGAGAGGTTTGGCCTTGATCAGGTTGAGCCATCAGGATTTTGGTAATATCAGCATAGGACTTTTCAGAGTCACTGGTGGATGCTGAAGATTCTGTATCAGTTTCGGTAGGGCTATCTGAAACAGCTAGATTTGAATCAGAAGTTTGGTCGTCTGTAGTAGATGAATGGGTGACTGTGTGAGCAGTAAACTGGTTTATGGGTTCTTTATCCTTGGATTGGGTAGGGACTGATAATGGAGCTAGCGGTGAGGGCAGTGTAGAACTAGGAGATGGTTGGCCAGGGATGGTCAGAGAGGAAGGATGAAGAGGGGCAGGTCGAGGCTGCGGTCTAGGTTTGGGTTTAGGTTTAGGTGGTGGTGGCAAAGGATTGTCTCTGAAAAGAGTATGAGTCATGCCAAATAACTTGGAAGGGTCATACTGTTTAATAGGAGAAAGCATAGAGGCAAAAGGATGATAAGTTGGACCGAGAGAAGGGATAGGAGGTGAAGTGGTGAAAAGGGTAGGTCTCTGTTTTTCAGATTCAATCTGAGCAAGTTCAGCTTTTAAGCGCCTGATTTCCCTTTCTTTTTGATCAAATTCTGGGCCATAGTATCTCTGGGCAAGCATGGCTCGTAACTCTGAATCGAGTTGACCAATTCTGGTTTGAAGATTTTGGTGAATCTGTTGCATTTGGGCAGCAATAGAGTCAACTTTCGTCTCAATCTGGTCAGTTCGCAAACTGATGTTCTCAACTTTTGAATGGAGATGCAACAAAGTATCATTTTGGGCCCTGGCATTTTGAGTTTGCCAGTTGAGGACTGATTCAAAAGGTTTAGGGGGCTCCAGGTGGCCAGTGGAGGTAATAGGTGAAGGGATAAAGGGTTTGGACACAACATTTCGTTGGGAATCTGTCTGGGGTTCCAAAGGAGGAAAGGAAGAAGAGTAATCGGAAGGGGTAGAGGAAAACATCATACAAGCCAGTGGTTGGACGATAGGTGTTGGGTTTGGGAGTGGTGATGGAATCTCAGATTTGCAATGTTTGGCAATCCATTTGAGTTCTTTTCGGTAGATGGGTAATGGAGCTGGTGGAGGTGGAGGATCTGATGGTGGTTTAGGGTCACAGTGGTTACATGGGACAAGAGGTTTTTTCTTTTTGGGTTTCTTTTTTCTTGTGGTTGCATAATCATCGTCTTCTTCCCAATCATCCCAGCAGGGACAATTTGGGTCACACATGCCTGAACCAGGGGCATCCCATAAGAAATGGCCATTGTGTTTGGCTGGATAAACAGGGTAACCTTCAGAATTAAACCCTGTAATGGGCAGATCTTCCTGAGCTGTCTGAACAGCTGTGATCATGGAAGAATAAGTAAAGGAGAGCCGAGGAGGCTCTTGTGGAGCACTTGGAGGTGGTTTAAAAGTCATTCTGACTGTGCCATCTGGGTGTCTTTCAAACATACTTTCAGATGTCTGAATGGGAGCGGTATTGTTATGGAACTGCTCATAGTTGGAGATCCATTCAAGAGGCATAAGCTTTATGAGCTCATGGCGGGGAATTTGTCTCGGGATCTGGATGATTGTGGGGATTTGGTCAGATTCTGCTAACACCATGAGGGTGTCAGAGTGGTGTTCTGGAGTGGGTAGATCTAAGGCATGATTTTGAAGCCTATAGACCAGTTGATGGTGAAGGGTAGCAATTTTGGCTGAGGAGATTTGTTCAGCACCTTGAATTTGAACTTGAACTTTCAAGGCTGTGGGCAAATTGGTGTCTTGGAGAGAAAGGTTGAAGTTGGGATAGAAAGTGAGTAAAACACTTCCTGCATGAAGGGTTGTGAGGACAGTACCGATAACAGCATCTTGGTACTGTTTGAATCGGGTATCAAGCATAGCAATCCGAGCGGTAACTGGTAATCCTTTTCTCCCATGAAGGGTAAGGATTAATCTGATGCCTCCAAGATGGAGATGGGTAAAACCTTCTCGTTTCCAGTTGGAAATCAATTCGGAGGGGATTTCAAGAGTAACATATTGCTCAGCAGGGGTTGCTTGAAGAGAACATTGATCCAGGCGAGAAGACTGGATATATTCTTTAGGGTGAGGTCTGCGGGTGGATATGAGAGTACGGATACTGCGGGTAAAAGAACTGGGGCGTTTGTAGAGTTGGTAAGGGCTGATGAGAGGGTACGAAGATTCACTGATTTGGGCGGATTCAGGGATGTAGGAGTATTCTACAAGATTTTCGATTTTATTAGCAGTGTGAGAAGTGCAAGATTTCGGTAAGGAGAGAGTAGAGGAAAGAGTAACAGGATTTGAAGGAATTGAAGATGAAGTGGAAGCCATGACTGAAGAATTCTCTCTGCGCTTGAAGACTAAAGATCAAAACAGAATAAAGACTCAAATTATATCATTTTGGGAATGGAAAACAAGATTTAGAAAACCGAATTTCAAGGATGAGTATGGCTCTGATACCATAGAGTATAATAAAGACTCAAATTATACCAAAGTGGCCTCCACAAGCTTGTTCATGGCAAAATGAGATAACACTTTGAATTTCATTATCGGGAACACATCGCCTAATAATCTGATCAGCACAATATTTAAATAAATATGGATCATCCCAAAAGAAGTCCTTCACTTTAGATAAGAACTTTGTTCTATCTTGCTTAGTCCAGTGCTCTGGGATTTGACCTGTAGCAAGGTAATTAACTATATCAGCAAACCATGGTACCACATTTACACTCATAAGTTGCTCATCTGGGAAAGACTCATTCAAAGGTAAAGATTCTGGAATAAATTTAAGATCAAGACGAGATAAATGATCCGCCACAACATTTTCAGAACCTTTTTTATCTCTAAATTCAATGTCAAATTCTTGTAAAAGCAACACCCAACGAATCAATCTTGCCTTAGCATCTTTCTTAGTAAGCAAATATTTTAAAGCAGCATGATCAGTAAAAATAATCACTTTACAACCTATAAGATAAGATCTGAATTTATCAAGTGCAAACACCACAGATAGCATTTCTTTTTCTGTGGTTGAATAGTTCAACTGTGCATCATTGAGCGTCCTACTAGCATAATAAATCACATAAGGTACACGATCTAATCTTTGTCCTAAAACTGCTCCTATAGCATAATCAGATGCATCACACATAATTTCAAAAGACAAATTCCAATTAGGTGGCTGAATGACAGGTGAAGAAGTCAACAATTTCTTAAGCTTTGCAAAAGCATCAAGACAAGATTCATCAAAGATAAAAGGTGCATCCTTAACAAGTAAATTGCATAAGGGTCTAGTAATTTTACTAAAATCTTTAATGAATCTTCTATAAAAACCAGCATGTCCAAGGAAAGATCTTACTTCTTTTACGGATTTGGGATGTGGAAGATTAGAAATTAAATCCACCTTAGCTTTGTCGACTTCTATACCTTTGCTGGAAATTATATGACCAAGAACAATACCTTGTTTTACCATGAAGTGACACTTTTCCCAATTTAGAACCAAGTTCTTTTCTTTACATCTCTGCAAAACTAATGTTAGATGCTGCAAACATTCATCAAAAGAATCTCCATAAACAGAAAAATCATCCATGAATACTTCAAGAAATCTCTCAACCATATCAGAAAAAATGCTAAGCATACATCTTTGAAAAGTAGCAGGTGCATTGCATAAACCAAATAGCATTCTCCTATATGCAAAAGTTCCAAATGGACAAGTAAAAGTAGTTTTCTCTTGGTCCTCTGGAGCTATAGGGATCTGATTATAACCTGAATATCCATCTAGAAAACAATAAAAATCATGACCTGCAAGTCTATCAAGCATTTGATCAATAAATGGAAGAGGAAAATGATCTTTTCTTGTGAATGAATTCAATTTTCTATAATCAATGCAAACACGCCAACCTGTAGTTACTTATCTGGTTTGGTACCCGTTTTAAGCTAAGGAGAGCTGTTTTAGGGTTGTATAACCTAGCATAGAAAACTAGTTTGAAGAGTCTAAAATGGGTACCAAACCAGATAAGAAAACAGCTAAAGATCGTCTCAAGTGTTCTGATACACAGGATGTTTTAAAAACGAATTTGTTCAAAACCAAGTTAGTATACTCTACACTTGCCTTTGCATAAAGGATCCTGTGTATCAGAACACTTGAGACGATCTTTAGCTGTTTTCTTATCACCAGATTTCTTAGGAACAACTTGCACAGGGCATCTGAAATAGGATAAATAATTCCTGCATTTAATAATTTGATTACCTCAGCTCTTACCACTTCTTTCATGTTAGGATTTAGCCTACGTTGCATCTCCCTAATAGGTTTAGCATTTTCTTCAAGATGAATACGATGCATGCAATCTACTGGATTAATACCTTTAATATCAGCGATGGTCCATCCTATTGCCTCCTTATGCTCTTTTAGAATACCTAACAACTTACCTTTTTGCTCAAGATCGAGGGAAGAAGAAATAATAACAGGTAGAGTGTTAGATTCTCCCAAGAATGCATATTCCATAGTGTCGGGTAGTGCTTTGAGTTCCAATTTTGGTGGTGCCTCCACAGATGGGCTAATTTTCTTCTCAGAATGAGGCATTAGTTCTGACTTTGTCTTCCATTTAGTTGTGTCCGTAATTAGAGGTGCATCAAGTAAGATGCTGACTTCTGCAATTGCACCGTCATTATTAAAAGGTAAATCAGAATGAGTTAGACATGCCTCTAATGGATCATCAGTATGGTTAAAAATGAATGAATCTTCTACTAATTCTTCTATCATATTAGCTTCAGCAACTTCATCTTCTTCTTGTGGCTGCTTAGTAACATTAAAAATATTAAAAATATTCAATTACCAAAAGATAGCTGCATATTTCCATTCCTACAATTAATAAGAGCATCAGTTGTAGCTAAGAAAGGACGACCAAGAATAACTGGAGTGTGTTTCTTAGGATCATGTACATGCTGAGTATCAATAACGATAAAATCAACAGGATAATAAAATTTATCAATCTGTATCAACACATCCTCTATAATACCACGAGGTATTTTCATTGATCTATCAGCATGTTGCAAAATAATAGGAGTTGATTTTAACTCACCTAGTCCAAGCTGCATGTAAACAGAATAAGGCAAGAGATTAACACTAGCACCCAAATCCAATAATGTTTTATCAAAACATTGGTAACACATGAGATAGTAGGAGAACCAGGATCCTTAAATTTTGGTGGCATTTTACATTGAAGTAAATTGCTAGTTTGTTCAGTTAAAAATGCCTTTTTAGTGACATGTAAATTTCTCTTTTTAGTGCATAAATCTTTCAAAAACTTGGCATAGGAAGGAACTTGCTTAATAGCATCGAGTAAAGGGATGTTTATACTTACCTGTTTGAAGATTTCCATAATCTCACCTGTTGAAGTCCCTTTCTTTACCTTTGCTAATCTTTGAGGAAAAGGAGCCTTAGGAGTGTAAACTGGTGGGCCACTCTCTTCTGGATCATTTGTTGATGAGTCTTGTGATGGAACTGGATCTGAAGAAGTAGGCTCAGATGTCTTCCTTGTTGGAACCTCCACCTTATTGTCAAATAATTTTCCTCTTCTCAAGGTCATAACAGATTTTGCTTCTTCATGCTGATGGCTTGAACTCGATCCAACTTCATGCACTCCTTTGGGATTGGGAATTGGTTGACTTGGAAATTTTCCTTTTTCTCTCTCTGCTACAGTAGTTGCTAATTGACCCAATTGATGTTCAAGCTTTAGAATAGCTTGAGTGTTTGACTGAAAAGCTTGTTGGGTTGACTGAATGAAACTTTGAAGTGTATCCTCTAAAGAAGGCTTTCTTTGTTGGGGTGCAACAAATTGAGACATAGGTTGTTGGGCAGGAGGATATACTTGGTTAGGAGGGACAAATTGTTGATTGGGCATGTTAAATTGTTGTCCTCCTTGGTTTGACAAATGTTGATTTTGTTTCCAAGAAAAATTAGGGTGATTCCTCCAATTAGAATTATATGTGGATGAATATGGACTATTGGAGTTTTTTTCATATGATTGTAAGGCATGTACCTGCTCAGAATAAGCCTCTGGATAGACTGGTAATGATGGACAATTCTGTGCTGTATGAGACAAGTTAGAACAAATAGCACAAACCTCATTAGCTACACTAGGATGATGATTCATGGATTGATTCAGAGCTAAGGCATCTACTTTCCTCGAAAGTGTAGCTAGAGTGGATTTCACATCAAAATCATCCTTAACTTCATATAACCCCTTTCTAGAAACTTGAGATAATTTTTCCCTTTGATTTGAAAAATCCCACTGTTGAGAATTCTCAGAAAGTGAATTAAAGAAATCCCATGCAGCCCCTTCATGTAGGTTCAAAAATCTCCCACCATTCATAGACTCTACCATATGACGATTTGACATGGTTAAACCGTTATAAAAGCATTGTATAAGTCTCCATTTCTCAAAACCATGGTGGGGGCACTTGAGGAGTAAATCATTGAATCTTTCCCAACACTCGTAAAATTGCTCACCCTCTCTTTGATAAAAATCGCTTATCTCTCTCCTAAGGGCATTTGTTTTAGACATAGGGAAAAATTTGGTGAGTAACTCTAGTAGGAAGTGAATTCAACCAAGCTTTTGCTTTGTCTTTTAATGAGAAAGGGAACATACGAAGCCTAATTGACTCATTATTAAAATTTTGAAAATGAAATGTAGAGCATATGTCAAGAAATTCCTTAATGTGCAAATGTGGGTCCTCTCTCTCTAACCCATGGAAGGATGGCAAAAGTTGAATGACAGAGGGCTTAAGTTCAAAGTGTGTTGCTGTGGTTTGTGGCAACACAATACAAGATGGTTGGTTGGCTGCAAGTGGTGAAAAATATTCTCTAAGGGTTTTCATCCATGACTTGAGAAGAACTAGCTTGACTACTATCAATTTTCGACTCTCTTTTAACCAAACGATTCGTTGAATCACGTTCCCAAACAAACACTCATAAACTAATTAGACAAGGAAAGAAAGAAAAATAAAATAAAATAAACCAACAATAATGAGAATAAACGAAATTTAAAACAAAAAGAAATCAAACAACCAAACAACCAAACAGTGAATTTAAAGACAAATAAAATTTTTTTTTGTGTTTTTTTTAAAAAAATAAATAAAAGACAACTTAAATTATAACTAGTGGAAGAATCAAATCAACCTAGACTAAACTGACTTTCTAGCACAATCCCCGGCAATGGCGCCAAAAACTTCTTGTGAAAATTTTAATGTACTCGCAAGCGCACGAATCTAGAGATAGAATAGTGGTAACGAGGTCGGTCCCACAAGGATTGTTATAAATTGAAAAGTCTAATTTAAATCTAAAATTAGTATTAATTCTAACCTAGTTGACCAAATTGAGTTTCTAAGAAAATTAAACCAATTAAACTAAGAAAGCAATTAAAATAAAGGAGAATTCAATAAGATAAGAATTACCAAGGTTTCAGAATCCACCACTATTCAACTAGTAATTATCTAAATATTCATTAATCCCCAATTTTAGAGTGACAACTCGAAATCAATCTAATATAGGTTTCAGAATAAGATATAACAATTAAGCCCAAGTAATTAAATCTAATATAGGTTCTTTTTCCGCTTAATAGTATGACATCTAAGTATCCCATGTGAACATATTGAATAACAAAGAGTCAAAGTTTTCCTAAGCACTCCATGTAAACAATTTAATGAAAGACATAGAATCAAAGATAATCATGTATAAACTTTATAAATCCAAGCATAGATTTAATCGAATATTAATCCTAACAATCAATAATGCATGACAGAATTGATGAAAAGATTTTAATAACATCCAATTAATCATGTGAAATAAAAACCATAATCATCAAAGAACATATATGGGAATTAAATAAATAAAAAGATAATTATTTCATTGAATAGGGTTTTATCCTTAACCTCAGTATAAGAAAATTAGCTAGACATACTTGAATTGGGAGCAACAAAATAAATAAAATCACTCATGGAAGCTGGACTGCTGCTGCTGCCCAGCCTTGCGTCTTGCGTCTGCAGCTCTGCACTTTTGTTTTTGTCCTCTCACGGCTCTCCTCCAAAAACCAAGAGCTTAGCTTTCTTATATAGCCTTTAAAATGGGCCCCACCTTATCAATCCTAAAGCCAAAAGACTTGGCCTTTTACTTGATTTGCTCTCACACGTGATCACTCTTAGAATTGCTTTAGGATTCCTTTTGTAATTATGAAAGCCAAGTGTGGGTCCCTTTAAATTGCTTCCAAATATTAGAATGCCATGCATTTGCTTCTCATGTTCTCGCCACTTTAGCTTTAAATTTCTTCTTTGTTTGCACTAGCATGGAGAATTCACTTTATTGGCTTCGGCTTCTTCGGATTGAATTTCATACACATCTATTTAATTGCTCCCATAAATTGACTTGATCTTTAATGCTGTCCATTTATTATTCTTTATGTACTTTTCATTCATAATCTCCAATTAATTCCCTATTCAATAAAATAATTCAATTAATTAAAAATAATAAATGAAATTAACTAGCAATTAATAATAAAGGGTAAAATATGTATATAAATTATGCTCATCATTACCATTAATCTGGATCTTTTACATCAGAAAATAAAGTTAGTTATGGTTATTATTTTATTTATTTTCTTACTAAGATTTCAAAGAAAAAAAAACCTTAAAAAAAAAGAAAAAAGAAAAGAAGAACAAAAATGAAGATCAAAGTGTACGAAATCAAGATTGAAGCCCAAACATTTGAATCCATGAATTTGAAGGTTCTAAGGCCTTTGATATTAGTTGAAGATGGCAAATTCAATAAAGCTCAAATTTGAAGCCCTCAGTGTTTTTGATGAAAAGTATTTATCTATCTTAGTAATTTATCTAGAAGCCATATGCCTTAGTAATTCATCTAGAAGCCATGGAAATCAGTAGCACAATCAAGCTCATCCAGACTAATATGAAGCCATTGCTTGAGTTGAAACGAAGTCATTGTTTCACTGATACAAAGCCAATGCTTGAAGGCAGAATATCTCACTCAAGTGGATCAGTTTCAATCACGGACTCTGCATTTTACAAAATCACATCACAGTTGAAGATATATAGAAAGAAAATCATCGATGAAGAAGACATGCTAAATATTTCATGCTTCAAACATGATTCTATAGTAACAGTATGAAGCTCGCTAACCGAATATGCACAATACCTGTTTTCAAAGCAAATTGCTATTGTAAATAAGCATGATGAAAATCATAGATATGGCAAGGTCATAGTTACATTCCTGAAAGAATCATCATCGATCTCTTGGTAATATTATACGTTTGGATATTTCAAATACATAATACGTAAACAATTAACTTAATTGGTGATAGAGGTTCATACCAATTAAGATTACTATTAAATTTTTTGAGCTCTTATATATTTTTCTCTTAAAAGGATATGGATCTTCAAAGGGGATTACACGATGGATAAATGTGTTCAGCTAACAGTGCAACAACATGTACTATCCTTTGAAATATGAAATATTTCATGAGTTTGACATTATTTGAAGCTACGATGAATATCATCTCAAGTATTTAGATCTCGTTGAGGGTTCTAGAAGAGTCATGCTCACATTAGCTAAGAGTGATGCACAAATTATGCATCCACGACACTTGATATAGAGACAAAAATGGGTTTCATATAGAGACAATAAATAAGAATAATATAGAATATCTCTATATCGTTTCTAGTGTTATAGGACAAAAATGTATATTAGAGAAGCTTTCAGCTTTCTCATCTGACTTATATTATATGACAATTAAAGCAATCGAGAGCCATGTCGTTATACTTTGGCATGACTGTCTTGATCACTCAGGATGAACTATCATATGTAGAAATGTTGAAAATTCTCATGGACACCCTTTAAAGATTTTAAAGATTCACACAAGGTAGGGATTTCAAAGAAGGAAAAATAAAAGAATTTGCAAGCATAAACTTAACAGAAAATAATAAATTGGGTAAAACTAAAAAAAGATTCAGTGATCATGCCATTTCTTTCTAAAATTGATCTTGAATCTCAATTATTCTTACAAAGAGTTCAAGGAGATATATGTGGTCCATCTTATTTTATGCATCTATAAGATGGTTACTTATAAGGTTACATGCACAGTTTTTAAATTATCCAATCATGATTATACGACTAGATAATGGTGGTGATTTCACTTTTGAAGCTCTTGATGACTACTACACATCAATCTGGATTAATGTAGAGCACCTCAATTACATGTATATACCCAAAGTGGGTTATTAGAATCCCTGATCAAATGCTCTGATACCATATAGTACGTGACGTTGTGGCCCTTAGGTATAGCGATCAAAATCCTTTTAAAACACCTTTTCCTCTCGGGTTATATAACCCAAAACAGACTTTCCTTTAGTCTAAAACAGGGTACCAAACCAGATAAGAAATGGTCAAAAGGTTTCTGATGCACAGGATCCTTACTGGAAGGCAAGTGCAGAGCATCTTAGGTTTTCAAAATGAACAAATTTAATTCTTTATTCTTTTCTTTTTCCTAGAACTTCATTTGCAGAGAGAGAAGAGAGAGTTTAGAAATTCATGGAAGAAAACATACGAGAGTTTGTTTTATGGAAAATTTTCTATTCAAGCTCTATATGTTACAAAGGAGAGGAGGATCCTTTATATAGGAGAATCCTTCGGGGAAGATAGGACAGGACCCCTATCTTTTACAAAAGGATAAGCATGAAACAACTTTAATTATTACAAAAGACAAAAGTGCTTTAATAATTAAAGCATGACTTTGACAAAAGCAAAAGCAAACTTTAATAATTATGCAAGCATAAAGCGAAACATCATTATTACAACAAGACAAACTACTTTATTGAAAGCAACAAGACAAACAACTTTATGGAGAGCGGAGATTCATGTACTCGTCTTCAGAGGAGCTTTCAGTGGCATATGGGTCATCGTTGTCTTTTGGTGGGAAAAAGGTTTTGGATAACTTTGGATGCTTACAGGAGGGACCACGGCATGGTGGATGAGGACAATGATAATCTCGGGGAGTGCACCTTCGAGTCCGCGTGGGGGAAGTTTGGGTGGCTTTGTCAACTTTGGATGGTTGTGCTGAATGTTTGGGAGGTTTGGTTGAGGGCCCTGGTTTAGAGGGTCCAGGTTCATTCATTGTGGGTTGGGGAAATTGGTGAAGGTGTTGGCTTAGGGGGAGAAAGGCATCCCATGGGTCTTGGGAATCCTGGAACAGGAAATCAGTGTAGTCTGGTTTTTCTTCCTTGATGATGATACCTGTGGACTTTGGTTTGGATATGGCGGATGGAGTGGGGATCATGAGGAGGTCATGTTGTGGACCTAAGGAGGTGTGGGAGATATCTTTAAGTGGCGGAGGTTGGTGATTTAATTGGCAAAGGTAATTGTGCAGGACGTCTTGTATGTCATTTTCAATCACAGCTACATGTGGTGCAGTGAACCATTCATATACCTGATCTTGAGTCCAAAAGAGATTGGTGTCTGGATGTTGGAAGTATGGCCTGTGAATAATAAAAACTGATGTGAACATTTGTGCTTCAGAGGCAGGCATACGATCAAGGTTGTGAATTTCTGACAGTTGTTGTAGCTTCTTTCTCCACCATGGAATGGGAGAAAACCATTCAAGTAAAGTCCAAGTGAGAGAGGTGGCCTTGTCGGGATCAAGGAGATGTTCCAAGGTAGGAGCAATTGGCAGGACTAACTTAGTGGCATAAAGGACTGTTAGGCACCAAATGTACCATAACACATCTTCAGTGGTTTCTCTGGATGGATCAAGGGTTAAACCTGTAAGGAACAGATTTTCTGGGTGGAAGGAGGAAAATGGAAAAGGTTCTGTGACAAGGTAGGCTTTCATGAAGAAGCGAAAGAGAGCTTTTCTTGCAAACTCTTGGATGGCGAAGACAGAAGAAAAGGTTTTATTAAAGGGAAAAGTCTTCTTGGTGAGAGCTTCTGGGGGTAGTGATGTAGCCATGGAGATAATCGGAAAATGGTAGGTGGTGGAAAACAAGGTGAGAGGGTTTTGTGGTTTGGAGAGTCTGGAGAGCATATCAGGGATAAGGTTCTGGGATCCCTTTATATGCTTGACTGAAAAGTCATATTTGGAAAACCAATCTTTTAATCTGAGTAACATTTTTTCGGGAACAGTTTTACCTTTGAAATGAAAGATATTGGGGAAGGCTGAGCTGTCCATTCGGATGAGAAAATGGTGTCCAATCAGATGATACTCAAACTTTTTGATGCCATTCTTTACCGCTAAAATCTCTTTGAACACGCTATGGTAGTGCTTCTGTGTGTCAGAAAATTGTCCACTAGCGTAAGCGATAAAGTGTTCTTGTCCATTGAGCTCTTCGAGGAGGATGGCACCCCATGATTCATCACTTGCATCTGTCTGCAATATACGCCGTCCATCAGTAATCAACTTTAAAGGAGGCGGATTTTGCGCGATCTGCTTTAGGGTAGTGACAGCAGTTGTGTGGTCAGCATTCCACTCTGGGGGCTTCTTTTTCAATAAAGCCGAAAGATGATGAGTGTAATGATCCACATGTGGGATGAAATCACGGATGTAATTGATAATGCCGAGAAACTGTTGAATTTGCCTTTTGGAAAGTTGCTGATCTGGAAAGTGAAGCAATTCTTGGGCAATGTGCTTTCCTGGCTGGTAGTGTCCATCTTTTATGAGCATACCAAGGAATTCAATATTATCTGTAGCAATGGTGCTTTTCTTGGCCGATAACATGATTCCATGATTTTGGATAAGATCATAGAATTGAGTTAACAGCTGGCGATGTTCATCATGTGAGCCTGAAAAAAGCAAGATATCATCAATGTAAATCAATGCATGATGCAAAATAGGTTGGAAGATTTGGATCATGGATTTTTGGAAAATGGAAGGGGCAGTTTTGAGACCAAAGGGTAGAACTGTCCATTGGAAATGAGCATTGGGAATACAAAAAGCGGTTTTGTAACGTTCTGAGGGTTCAATGCCTAGTTGCCAAAAACCAGATTTTAGATCGAATTTTGAAAAGATCTGGGCATTTTTGAGAAAAGTAAACATGCTTTGTCGGCGAGGCAAAGGGAATTTGTCATCTTGTAAAAACATGTTTAATGGCTGGTAGTCAATGACTAGGCGTTTCTTTCCTCGGACAATTTCAGAATGCTTTTCAACATAAAAGGCTTGGCAAGCCCATTGAGAACTTGTGGGCTCAATTAAACCTTGGGCTAACAATTGTGAACATTCTTGTTGGGCTAGGAGTAAGTCAGAAGGACTCATTCCTGGATGGGTAGCTTTAGTTGGGTTAATGTCTTCATTGAGTTTGAAGGGTAACTTAATGAAGAAAGACTTATTTTTCCACAAGGGAGTTGGATGGGTGAACTCAGAATGGGACTCTGGACAGAAACTCAAAAGTTTGGTTGAAATATCCTGGTAAGACTGGGGAGTTTCAGAGCGATTGTAGAGTTTCAGAATGTCTGTGAATGGTTTGAACATGGACTTGACTCGGATTCCAGTGGGAATGATTTGGAGGTGTTTGATTTGGTGAAGGATGTCAAAACCTAACAAGATATCCTTATTAGGAAGAGTGGAACCAATAACCTTGGTCCAAATGACACAATTTGGGAAAATTTGAATACCAATGGGTTTTTTGGTAATCAAAGAGGTGGTGAAGAGTTTGCCATTGACAGCTTTGAAATGTTCTTCAAACTGGGTCCAGTATTCGGATGGAAGAATATGGGGGTTCAACATGCTGCGTTGGGCACCAGTATCTATAAGACCAATTGCTGGAATGGGCCTTTGGAATTTTGAGGGCAAGATCTGGAGTTTGATGGATGGGATAGGAACTGTAGTATCAAGGGAGAGTAACTGTTGGTGGAAAATCACTTGAGACTGGTCACTGTCTGAATCAGAGGAATTCTGTAGTGCGAACACTGTTTCATCATTGGGTTCATCTTGTTCAGAGAAATAGAATTCCAGTTCATCTTTGGCAGGAGAGTAGTCTGTAGTTGCTTGAAGATGCTCAACTAACCGGATGGATTTTTCTCTTTTGTTGGGACAATCTTTAGCATAGTGACCTTTTTTCTTGCAGATAAAGCATCTACTTGAGTGCTTTCGTTTAACGTCTCTGGAAGAGGATGATTTCTTTCTGAAAAACCTGTAGGGCTTTCGGGATCTGCGAGGTTTGGATGAAAATTCTGGAGTTTTGAATTTCCGAAAATGCCGTTTTTTCTTTGAACTGCAATCGCAATCCTTTTTCTTGTGGCATTTGATCTGCAAATAAGGCTTTTTGCAAGCACTTCGGAAAGGTTCTTTGTCTTTCAACAGTTCTTTGAAAAACTGTTTTTGCTCGCAAAGTTTGTCAAGACAAGTTTTGGCAAGCTGAAAGATTTTGCCAAGAGAGATGTTGTCTAGGGAAAGATTGGATGCTGTGAGTTGTCTCTGGATGTCGGGTTGGAGTTCTTCGGGGAGGGAAGCCAGAAAGACATGCTTTAATGTCGGTTCATTGAATCCATTAAGCTTATAGAACAGCAGGGACATTCGCTTATAATGGAAGTCAAGATCCTTAGCATTGAGGGAGCAGCATTTCATGTTGAGATAATCTCGTCTGGCAGCTTCAAAGACTGCAGAAGGGTCGCCAAGGAATTGATCATGAAGTACAGCAAGAGCACTTGAAACTTCTGGAAGGTCAACAAACTGTAATTGGCGGTATCGTCCTAACGAATCAAACCAATCTCTTAGAGCACCCGTAAAACGAGTAGCAAATTCTCTAAGGACTGATTGAGTTGTTGCTCCTGGTCTTAGCATCTGGAGGTCAATCCAGGCAGACATTTCATTGAGTCGGTCACGCCATTTATGAGATGGTAGATCATCAAATGTGAACCATGGACCATTTGACGATTTTTGACTGGGTGGATTGGGCTGGGCTGGAGGAGGTTGGTTTGTGGCAGAAGATTCAGGTATTTCTTCGTCAACTTCAGAGGGAATATCAACATATGGTTCTGTATGAGAGGTTTGGCCTTGATCAGGTTGAGCCATCAGGATTTTGGTAATATCAGCATAGGACTTTTCAGAGTCACTGGTGGATGCTGAAGATTCTGTATCAGTTTCGGTAGGGCTATCTGAAACAGCTAGATTTGAATCAGAAGTTTGGTCGTCTGTAGTAGATGAATGGGTGACTGTGTGAGCAGTAAACTGGTTTATGGGTTCTTTATCCTTGGTATGGGTAGGGACTGATAATGGAGCTAGCGGTGAGGGCAGTGTAGAACTAGGAGATGGTTGGCCAGGGATGGTCAGAGAGGAAGGATGAAGAGGGGCAGGTCGAGGCTGCGGTCTAGGTTTGGGTTTAGGTTTAGGTGGTGGTGGCAAAGGATTGTCTCTGAAAAGAGTATGAGTCATGCCAAATAACTTGGAAGGGTCATACTGTTTAATAGGAGAAAGCATAGAGGCAAAAGGATGATAAGTTGGACCGAGAGAAGGGATAGGAGGTGAAGTGGTGAAAAGGGTAGGTCTCTGTTTTTCAGATTCAATCTGAGCAAGTTCAGCTTTTAAGCGCCTGATTTCCCTTTCTTTTTGATCAAATTCTGGGCCATAGTATCTCTGGGCAAGCATGGCTCGTAACTCTGAATCGAGTTGACCAATTCTGGTGTGAAGATTTTGGTGAATCTGTTGCATTTGGGCAGCAATAGAGTCAACTTTCGTCTCAATCTGGTCAGTTCGCAAACTGATGTTCTCAACTTTTGAATGGAGATGCAACAAAGTATCATTTTGGGCCCTGGCATTTTGAGTTTGCCAGTTGAGGACTGATTCAAAAGGTTTAGGGGGCTCCAGGTGGCCAGTGGAGGTAATAGGTGAAGGGATAAAGGGTTTGGACACAACATTTTGTTGGGAATCTGTCTGGGGTTCCAAAGGAGGAAAGGAAGAAGAGTAATCGGAAGGGGTAGAGGAAAACATCATACAAGCCAGTGGTTGGACGATAGGTGTTGGGTTTGGGAGTGGTGATGGAATCTCAGATTTGCAATGTTTGGCAATCCATTTGAGTTCTTTTCGGTAGATGGGTAATGGAGCTGGTGGAGGTGGAGGATCTGATGGTGGTTTAGGGTCACAGTGGTTACATGGGACAAGAGGTTTTTTCTTTTTGGGTTTCTT
This sequence comes from Citrus medica, assembly GCA_002013955.2. NCBI lineage: Eukaryota > Viridiplantae > Streptophyta > Magnoliopsida > Sapindales > Rutaceae > Citrus > Citrus medica. Next base: position 59,500 of record MKYO02028055.1, on the reverse strand, counting down.
TTTTCTTGTGGTTGCATAATCATCGTCTTCTTCCCAATCATCCCAGCAGGGACAATTTGGGTCACACATGCCTGAACCAGGGGCATCCCATAAGAAATGGCCATTGTGTTTGGCTGGATAAACAGGGTAACCTTCAGAATTAAACCCTGTAATGGGCAGATCTTCCTGAGCTGTCTGAACAGCTGTGATCATGGAAGAATAAGTAAAGGAGAGCCGAGGAGGCTCTTGTGGAGCACTTGGAGGTGGTTTAAAAGTCATTCTGACTGTGCCATCTGGGTGTCTTTCAAACATACTTTCAGATGTCTGAATGGGAGCGGTATTGTTATGGAACTGCTCATAGTTGGAGATCCATTCAAGAGGCATAAGCTTTATGAGCTCATGGCGGGGAATTTGTCTCGGGATCTGGATGATTGTGGGGATTTGGTCAGATTCTGCTAACACCATGAGGGTGTCAGAGTGGTGTTCTGGAGTGGGTAGATCTAAGGCATGATTTTGAAGCCTATAGACCAGTTGATGGTGTAAGGTGGCAATTTTGGCTGAAGAGATTTGTTCTGCACCTTGAATTTGAACTTGAACTTTCAAGGCTGTGGGCAAGTTGGTGTCTTGGAGAGAAAGGTTGAAATTGGGATAGAAAGTGAGTAAAACACTTCCTGCATGAAGGGTTGTGAGGACAGTACCGATAACAGCATCTTGGTACTGTTTGAATCGGGTATCAAGCATAGCAATTCGAGCGGTAACTGGTAATCCTTTTCTCCCATGAAGGGTGAGGATTAGTCTGATGCCTCCAAGATGAAGGTGGGTAAAACCTTCTCGTTTCCAGTTGGAAATCAAGTCGGAAGGGATTTCAAGAGTGACATATTGCTCAGCAGGGGTTGCTTGAAGAGAACATTGATCCAGGCGAGAAGACTGGATGTATTCTTTAGGGTGAGGTCTGCGGGTGGATATGAGAGTACGGATACTGCGGGTAAAAGAACTGGGTCGTTTGTAGAGTTGGTAAGGGCTGATGAGAGGGTACGAAGATTCACTGATCTGGGCTGATTCAGGGATGTAAGAGTATTCTACAAGATTTTTAATTTTGTTGGCAGTATGAGAAGTGCATGATTTTGGCATGGAAAGAGTAGAAGAAAGAGTAACAGGAGTTGAAGGAGTTGAAGATGAAGTGGAAGCCATGAATGAGAAGTTCTCTCTACGCCTGAAGACTAAAGATCAAAACAGAATAAAGATTCAAATTATACCACTTTGAGCATGAAAACAAGAGTTTAGAAAACAGGTTTCAAGGACGGTATGGCTCTGATACCAGGTAAATACAAGAACTTTGTTATTACACACTCAATTACATACTTCTACATAGGAACATGAAATTTTGCATGCTGTAGTAATATGTTTGAGGCCTACTGCCTATTGGTAATTGGTAATAGGGCATTAACTTAATGTATCCCATTTGTGCACTTTTGTGTTAACATAAGTATTTCTATAACATTAATTTTGATGATAACAAACTAGATTATCAAGTTGGAGTCTTTAAATGATCATTTTTTAAGCCATATGAAGTTTCTTAAACATGAATAAGATTGTGGAAATAAACGGATAATTGTTAATCATTAGTCGGCGAACTGTTTTTCTCAAAGAAGTTTTATAATTTTTTATTTTGGAAGATAACGGTGAACCGTTTATTGTAAAATGGTAAACCAATAAATTCTAGAGAGCAAATTCTTTGGAAACGGTAAAGTGTTTACTGAAAACGATTAACTAATATCTCTTTGTAGGGTTACTGGAATTAATTGTCAAACCGATTACTAGCAAATGATAAGATGATTCTGAACAGATTAGCTTCTGAAATTTAACAGCAAACTGAAAACTCCAAATGGTAAACTAACTATTCAAAATTTAGCAAAAAGATAACTAGCATAAAGTCAAAACGGTAATCCGACAGCAGTTGATGGCAATCTGATTATTCCCAAAATGTTAACAACGACTAGTTTTCCTCTCCAACTATAAAAGACTCAATAAAATTCAAATTATAACGGATTTGACAATCATCATTGAGTTTGTTATTGTATATCTAGTATCTCTTGTGCTTAAAACTTGGTAGATCACACTTTGAGCTTTCATTTGTAAACACATATATTGTGTGAAAGAAAATTTTGTGTATTTTTCATCTAAACATCAAATTGAGTGTTTGAGAGTGTGGAAACACTTGGGTTAAGAGGAAGTTAATTACAAATATTTTGACTTAGGGTGTAGGGCTTGGATAGTGGAATCCTCAAGTCCAGTGAGCTTGAAGGCGTGGACGTAGGTAGAGTTTGCCGAACCATGTAAAAATCTCATGTTCGATTCTCTTTCTATTCTCTCTTTACATTTAGATTATTGATATTTATTTGTCTGTTATTGCTTAATTCTATTAGATATTCGCACTGAATTTTGTTTTAAATTATTCCATAATTTTTAGAAACCAAAGTCACTCCTCCTCCTGGGTTGGATAGCTTGTATTTCATTTTGGCTATATTGTACAACTGCCAATAGCACCTCTCCGATGCACTAAAATAGGACCAATGATATTTACGGAATTTTGCATGTTTTGATTCACCATTTATTATAGGTATCTTGAGCTATTATCCATTAGGAGAGAAAACGCTGCCACAAGATGAGCTTTCATGGCAAGTAAAAAGATTGCCTTATCTGGATTCCCATATTATTTAACGTGAAAATGAAATGCAAAGGATAATTCACTTATTTACATACGCATCTAAAGTAACCAAGTCATATATACCAGCTACAAATGTATCTATCCAAGCAATTGTTCATACGGAATATTTAAATAAAATGGCGGTTGATGAATCGTCTATTGTATGCCTAAAGCATGATAAACCAGTTGGTTCAATAGATAGTATTCATTAGAAAAAAAAAAGTCAGACTATAAGTGAAAACACTCCTTCAAAGCAAAAGATACTTGATGAGACCTTTGTCGTTACAGTGAAACTGCCTCTTAAAGAGGCAAATATCCCCAAAGTGGGCCAACCTTGAGGTTGCTTAAATTGAAGAAAAGATTACAAATTTTGCTCGAACACAAAAGTGTGGGATTCTAAAGAAAGATTGTTGATGATGGTTTTTCGTTCACAGAGGCCATTGACTTGTTAAATGATGATTTTAAACCATAATCCATCAATGAATGTAGACTAAGAAACCATATGAAATTGACACTTTTGGCCTAAATAGAAGGAAGCAATCCATATTTAGTAAAACGTGATGCTTTTGGGCATGTAGCCAAAACACCTGTTGGTATTAAACCCAATGAATATAAATGGATATTTGTTCAAAAACGTAAACAAAGAATGATGGCTTTAGATATAAAGCATGATTTGTTGCACAAGGTTTCTCGTAGAGATTAGGTGTTAATTATGGAAGACTTATTGATAATGTATGCAGTTATATTGATTCTTGATTTGGTTGGCTATGTCTAAAAAGACTTGATACATCTTATGGATGTGATATAATCACCTCAATAAGTACTTAATTGAGGAAGAATATATGAATGATCCTATTTATCTTTGTGTATTTTACAAAGTCTTTGTTGATTATTATAGTAGTCTTTGTTGATTATTAGAAAAAAGATTTTGAAATGCAAGATTTGAGAAAAACTATATATTGTCTTAGGTTGCAAACCGAGCACAAATTTAATGGTATCTTTATGTATCCTTCAAATTATACTAAAAAGATATTGAAACATTTTAATATAAATAAAGCTTACTCATTGAGTACTCCAATGGTAGTTCGATCTCTTGATCTTAATGGAGATCCATTTCATCTTAAAGAGGATGATAAACAAGTAAGTGGTCCTAATGAACTACATTTGAATGTCTTGGTGCTCTGATGTATTTATCTTAATGTACTAGACCACATATACATTTTCTTTTAAACCTATTAAAAAGGTTAAGTTCTCAATCAACTAAACGATGTTGGAACGATGTTAAACATATTTTTTGTGATCTTCATGGAATTATTGATTATGCAAATGCAGGTTATTTATCTGACACTCATAAAGCTTGTTCACAAATAGAATATGTTTTTACTTATAACGGCATAGTAATTTCTTAAAAATTTGTGAAGTAGACTTTTGTGGCCATATCCTTCAATTAACTTGAGATTCTTGTGTTACATGAAGAAAGTAGAGAATGCATATAACTGTAGTCCATCATCCATCATATCCAGAGTGCTTGTAAATTATTTTTAAGTGCGGACATCCAAGAATAATATATAAAGATAATATCCAGAGTGCTACTTATATAGCTTAACTCAGGGATAGATATATTGCAAGAAATGGAACTAAGCATATCTCGACAAAATTCTTCTACACTCATGAGATACAGCAAAATCAAAAGATTGATATTAAGTAGATATGCTCCACAGATAATTTTGCAGATATGTTTACTAAACTCTACCCACTTCAACATTCAAGAAGATATTAAAGAACATCAGCATGGATTATTTAAATAGACAATCGAGATGATCATCAGGAGAGCACCCATAAGAGAGAACACTATCTTGCAATAGAGGAACTTATGTATCTAAATTCGACATATGTGCATTGTGCTCTTTTTTCCTTAAAAAGGTTTTCCTTCATTGGGTTTTTACTGGCAAAGATTTTTAATGAAGTAGTCTTAAAGCACATCCAGCACTATTTTATGATTTATCATATTTTATTTATTTTGCATTGATATCCAAGAGGAAGTGTTATGGCGACTATTAGATGTTTATCCACTTCGGCTTAGCTAATTAACATAACTAATTAGGTCAGTTAGCTAAGTAACTTATCTATAAAGACTTCGCTAATTAAGTCAGTCAGCGAGGTTGTCTACGAAGACTTAGCTAATTAGCTAAAATATGCATCTATGTAAGTGGCTAACCTTAATTGGTTGAAATAGCCTATAAATAGACTTATAAAGCTTTGTATTCAACACAAGTTGAAGTCAATTCAAAATCCTCTCTTTAATTTATGCATCCACCTCACATATTTTCTATAACATTTATATATTTTTTTACTCGAGTTATCTATTGCTTTCATGTTGACATTCAAAACAACTTGTATATTGTATATCAGTGTTCTATTGATTTTAGTTTTACGCCTGCTTGTCGTACATTGAGCTTGTAGTAAAATAATCTTATCTCCAGATTATTTAGTCTTTTAGTTCTTTCGAAATAACAAAAAGAATTATTTTTTTATACACAATTTTCGCTGACACAATACATCTTTACGTAAGCAAGATATTTGAATTTTATGGACTCATTTCCTAAACACACAGCTCTTTCTCATTATCTGTTTCAAACGTAAAAAGGTGTTACATACAGATTAACTGAAAGAGCTTCAGCTCTAACATTTATCTATTGATAAAATTTGCATGCTTTTCACTTCTAGAATTAATCGTATATTTTATTTTTGCTTCACTCCCTAACAACCGGGTTTTAGCTTAATATAATTATTCATAATTTCGTATCTTGAAAGTTGAATATTGTAATTGTTAATTTATTTCTCAATTTAGAAAATAATAATATAGTAAGAGAAAGAGAGACAAAGTAGAGACGTAATAGTTAGAGAGGAAAGTTTTTCAATTTCAAGTATATACAAATGACGATATAAGCCTTTCTTTTATAGTTACGTAACCATAAAAATAAAGTAAATAATTAGTGAATGGATACATCATTAGTGTAAGTTCTTATGAGATAACGAGAGTTAAAAGGGATGAAGAGTTGTTTGGTGAGGAGAGAAAACCCTAGTCTTTTATGACAATCATAAGAGTTTTTGTTTTTTTATGACAATGATAAGTGCTTTTGTTTCTTGATGTGAATAAGTCAAAATTGGGTCGATGATGATGAATATCAGACACACATTGAATCATATAATTGAGAAAAATAAAAAATGACAACCTATATAATTATACCAAAGAAACCTCAAACATTATTGCAAACGGTAGTAATAGGAAAAAAAATTCTTTAAAAACAATATTCATTCCAACGATTAAATTTTAACCAGCAAAATAATAAATCAATGGGCAACATTTTTCTTTAGCACATAAAGGCTGTGTTCTGAGGTTTAATTTTAATTTGTTTATCAGCAGCCTTCTAAAATTAGTACTTAATTTTTCTTCACTTCTTTCTCTTCTTCTTTTTCCTTCAATTCTTTCTTTTCTTCTTTTTCCTTCACTTCTTTCTCTTCTTCTTTCACTTCTTTCTTTTCTTCTTTTCCCTTCAGTTCTTTCTCATCTTGTTTTTCCTTCACTTCTTTCTTTTCTTCTTTAATCGCCTCTTTGCCTTGGGCCTTCTCTGATGCAGCTTGAGCCGGTACATCTGCCTCCTTATCCGTTTTCTTTTCTTCCTTTGCCTTATCCTTCTCTTCTTTTGTTTTCACACCATCTACTTTCTCTTCTTCATTCGCCTTCTTTTCCTCGCCTTTTTCTTCCTTTTTTTCCTGACCCTGCCAATGCAATTAAGAGTCTTATCAAATATGAAGAAATTTGCATCCCATAAAACAGAAGCATATATATATCCCAACCAAAAATGGATAGTTCATTTATTTACGGTTGGTCTCTGGTGTGAAAGTCCTTACAAAAAATTTTAGACAGCAGTAAAAGTCGATGAACGTTTATACTATAGATACATATATAATAAGTAAAAATGTATACACATCATGATTCTATGGGGTTAACTTCTACAACCGAAACAGAAAGGAATTTCTTAGAACAAAAATGATACGTTCTCAAATAAAATTAAAAAAAAAGACTAAAAATGCACTTCAATGTACTAATATTGGAATCCATGTTTTTTTTTTTAATCTTTTGGTGACATCCTTGTCGCATTAACAAGAAGACATCTTTATCCGAGAGTAATTACATTCATTTATAATAATATCAAAATAAAACTATAAAAATACCTCGTCAAGCAAGGACTCAAGAGATTTAGGTTCGGTCTCATCCTCGATCTTTTTCTCTTGTTCATCTTTCACGTCCTTGGTTGTGTCCACAGCTTTAAGGGACTCCTCCTTAGCAGGTTCAGGGGCCGGCGCCGCGCCAGCGTCGCCCTTCGTCATAGCCTTTGGAATGCTAGCACAAGCACCCATATTTTTTTTTCCAAAAAAGAAAGAGAAACCTTCTTAAATTTCTCTTTCTCTTGTAAGAGCTGGAGAGATCAAGATTAAAGAAGGAGAAGAAGAATGTTTTCTATGGGACACACTTTTGTTAAACCTAGGAGAGGCCTTATATACATATCTATGGAGTTTTGTACGTGGATTTGTTTAGGTTTTTGTATGCTGCCGAATTTTTTGCTGTGGTCCTGAAAGGTTTAGACAGCTAACGGTTGTTATAATTAACTAATCGTCATTTTAACTTCTAAACTAGCAGCAAACAGCTGGTTGATTTATAGTCGCAGGTTTTCAACGCTATTTATTAATTCATTACTCAAGATTTTGGTATTTTTGTTTCCTATTTAATTCTCTCTTAATAATTTGCGGTGTATGTAAATAGCATTTGCAATTAAACGCACTTTTACTGCATTTGGCAAATTGAAGTTTTCTATATTCACATTCATTGCTTACGAATATATTTTTTTACAACTGGCTTATGATCTAAATTTAACAAAATAAAAAATTCTAGATTACCTCGATAAATATAAATAATATCTTCATTTTCTTTTTTTTTTTAATTATTTTTCTTAATTGGATATTTATTGTTTAGGGACAAAAGTCGAAACTGTCATAAATTTGCATAAAATTCATGCATATCTCTATAGACCAAATAATTTCTTTTTCCTCAATATATATATTTAAAAAAAATCTTCAGCCGAAACTTGTTAGATTTCAAGAATTTTTATTAGTTAATTACCAATGTTAATCGTGCTCTTTTTCTTTTGACAAATTCGAGCAACTTTTTAACTATTTCATCAATGGAATGACACTTTCGGTTCCTCATTAAAATTCTTTTCTCACTAAAGTCCCTTATAAATTTAGCACTAAGATGGCAAAATCCTCCACATGTTTAAAGCTCCATGAAGCCTCACCCCAAAGGGAGTTAATTCTGAATAATTGTTGGAGAATGGGTGTGGAAGGAGGGAAAGATAATCCCCAAATTCTTAATAGGATGGGTTCTGATTTTGCACTCCTAACCCCATCCCCACCTCAATCCCCATTACATGTGAATAGTTTTTAATTTTTGTTCAATAATTTTTATTTTATCAATTACAATGTTGTTTAATAATTTTTTTTATTTTTACCTAATATAAATAGGTTATAACTAAAAAAAAACCTACATTATAATTCTTATTCAACCCTAAAATATTATTATGTTTTCTTTTCTCTCGTAAGGTATTGCTCTCTTCAAACACTTTTAGTTTTAATATCATTTCAAGATATTGTTTCAATCTTTTGGGGATTTTTTAAATGATTTAAATACTTTATAATATGGCAATAATTTTTTTTAAGTATCTAATTTTTTAATTTACTAAAATAATTTATCCAAGTAAATGAGGAATGAGGTAGGAATAGAGAAATCATTCCCCATATGAGGATTCCCTATTCTCACCATACTAAATTTATTAGGGGATGTGATGGGAAATGAAGGCAAAAGTTTTAATATGGGTAGGAATGAAGCTCATCTGTATTTAGTGCTACATATATGTAATAAAATCTTACTCGTCAAATAAACAAAATAAGTAGTGCTTCACGTCCCTCCCCCCCCCCCCCCCCCCCCCCAACCCCCACCAAAAAAAAACACCAAAAAAGGTTAGGGACTTATGAAATTCAAATCACTTCTTTTGTTCCTAACTGCTGTAGATTTGGAACACATATGGCAAGTTAAAGAAAGCTACTTGAAATCATTCAATAAAGCTCTAGGAACATTGAATTACTTAACTATTTGTGATCCATTAAAGCTAAAGTAAAAAATCCAAGACTGTTCATATAAAAGGACAAAGGATGCGTTTGGGATTAAGGTTGGACAGCTGTAACTTAAAAGTTATAGTACTAAAATATTTGGTAAACACTAACTGTTATAGCTTGAAAGTTATGTTGATATAATTTTTCACTTGTATAATAGAAAATCTATTATATCTTTCATAATTTTGTCAAAATTATTATTTACTATATATTATTAATTTTTGTTTCATAGTGACAACTTTTTTTCCACAGTAGTTGTATCTTAAAAGTTACAGCACCTCAATCCCAAACAAAACTAGAGATTAGCTCCACGGTGTTATTGAATTTTGTGCATTTTGTTAACTTAGAAAATCATTAATGAATAGGTATTGGAGGATATTCATAAATTTTTATGGTGTGTAGAGATAAATTTCTTGTCTTTTAATTTCAATGCTGCATCTATTACTACAATATTAATAATTTGAACTACCGTTATAAACAAAAAAAAATTGTTATATGATCAAATGATTTTACTCTTTCGAAATCTCCGAGCTTTTTTATAACTCATTCACTGGACAACAAGAATTTCGCTTATCGTGGTTTATTTGCATTTTTAGGGAGAAACACAGCACGATGTTTTTAATTCATTTATCCCGGTCCATAATGCATGAACTAAAAACTTGAGACGGCTATAACATCAGTTTTGTGGAACTAAGAGGGCCAACAATATAGATCGCGATAAACAAACCATAAACTTCGGTAGATTATAATGCAAAGTCGGCAAATTTGAGGGGCCAAAAGTAAAATATGCATAGAAATTGGTAATGTTAGACATATTATAATTGGTAATGTTAGACTTATTTTTCCTCATCTTTTTTTCAAAGAATGTTAGACATATTATAATTTAGTAAGTTCCTCTTTGATAAAATCTCTGCTTGGTATATTGATGTCTAGCAATTGTAGCTTTGTAAATCACAACTATAAAGTTTAAGTAATTGTAGTTTAGAAGTTAAAGAAATCTTATAAAATACTATATATTAACTTCTTTTTTTTTCTCCTATAGTCAATGTAAAAATATCATTGGAACCATAAGTAAAATGTTAATTAAGCTCGCAATGGTACATCACATGGAAAGTGTTACAAGTGAGGAATTATGGTTTAATTTATTAATTACCTGTTGCAAAATATGATTATTACCAATTCCACTACAAGTCTACAACACCCATTTATGTTATCAAATATGTATCCAGAAAGTTTCAGATTTTAAAGCCTGTATCAAATTGCAATAACGTGAACCTAAATGATCATGAAACCCACGTTTAGTATCAATTCCCCCACTTATAAATTGTACTCATAGCCATTCTCTAAAAAAATTCAAGAAATGCAGAGTTAATTAGCAACTTGCCACTAGGGGAATAACTTTTTAAAGCTTGGCAATCATTTCAGCGCCTAAACGTTATAATTAGAAATTTATCCCAAACACAATGAGCCTGAGGATTAATAACTATAGCACCTTGTTCAACTTTAATTAACAGAAGCATCATTTCAAGGGTCTAGCTATGTTACCCACGGTGTTTAGAACCCATTTTTTTGTATTTTTCAAATTCACGTTAGATTTAACCCAGAGTTGAATAACGGCTTAGATGTATTTGTGGGGTTATTAACATTAAATACCCCTGTTATTTATGAAAATAAGAAAAATCAAAAGCTTTTACAATTTTGACATGTGAGTCTGTAATATTTTAAATTTTTAGACGATTGAAATATGATTCATTAAATGACTTATTATTTCATTTATTAATATATATTTATATTAATAATTAATTTATCAATTAATTAACTAATTAATTTAATATATAACTAGATATTGTAAAACGGATACTCCAGACAGATGCAAGTGACGAATCATGAGGTGCTATTCTTCTCGAAGAAATAAATGGCAAAGAGAGCTTTATTACTTATGCTAGTGGACATTTCTCTGACACAAAGCAGCACTACCATAATGTGTACAAAGAAATCTTAGCTGTAAAGAACATAATTGACAATAAATATATATGATTTTTTTTAATTTAACTAATAGCAATCAGTTTCCTTTCACCGATGTGAGTAGGGTTCATACATTATGCCTTTTTTGTCTCTCTAACACAAGATATTTTATTATTTCAAATAGATGAAATGGAGAAAATATGAAAATGAATTTAATTTCATATTATATATAATTAATATTTTAATAATTATATATATATATATATAATTATTCGACTATGTAGAAAAAAATATATTAATTTACTAATAAATAAATAATAAAGTGTTAGTTTATCAATTCGTAAAATCATTTTTGTTAATTTGAATAAGGATTTTGTATTTTTGGTTGAGTTTTTGTCCTTAAATAAAAAGAATAAATTTAATTGCACACTTAAATAAATTGACTTTTGTTATTCCAACCCAACATTTTAAATAGCTATTACCACACATCTATATGATTAAGATATTTCATTACCCTAATTAAAGAAGGGTAAAAAAGAAAATCTAAACAATACTCCATTTTAAAATAATTTAAATATTTATTTATTAATTTTTTTTGTAATTAAAAATAAGAGTAACAATTTTATTTTATTATTTTGTTTCCATATTGAAAATAATTTTAATTACCTTTTAATATTAGTCATTTTAGGAAATTAAATAAAAAATAAGAATTTTTTATGTAAAACACATTAATTAGTTTTTCATATTATAAAATGTATAGTGATTTATAATAAAAATTAAATATGCATGTTTACCTTTGGATGTTCATATTGATATTGGATAATTATGTATTTACATATGGACGGCTAATAACTATAGTCATATGAATTTTGTCATCTCTAATTGACAATGATATGACCAATTAAGTAATTCTACCAAACTATATACTATGGCCATGACCAATTTTTTATTTTTTAGTTTGGTAGTGAAATGAATTTCTTCCCCCACCACCCCCTCCCCTTTTCAATTCTAGCAAACTATGCATTCTCTTCTCAACATATATTGCAATATAAAAAAAAAATCCAAATTGACAAGTCCATGATGTCGGAGTATTTTATTCACGTCTGCATCTTCAAAAGATATTTGTAAAATAGATTGTGGCTTCTAGAAGCATCATTATAACTGAAAATTTTTAGGTGTAGGACTAATGTGCGAAAATGTAAAAGTCTTGAACGTTTTTATTTTTTTAACAAATAAATGGACTCCATTATAATTGAACTAGAAAAAGACAAAAAAGTGGGTTACGACACCCATGTGGTAACGTAGTTTTGGCCTCGTTTCAAACATACAATAACTCAAAAGCAAATTCCACAAAATAGTGTTAATGCTTTTTACTCTGTATGCCTATAAATGAAATACAAAACAGCTAAAAGTATAAACCAAAAAGGAACCATTCCTGACGTGAGGTTGACTTTCATTTTATTTCCTTCGAACATTTTGCAACGCCAACTTGAAAATCGCTGATGCTGAGATGTCAGCGGACCACTCCTAGTAAAGTAAAGATGCCTGAAATATAAAATAGTTCCATAAGTATCGAAACATTAATCATCTAATTATTCTTTCCTCAACTTAACTAGCCACGTCATCCGACATTGGGCAATTTAGCTCTTCAAGAATTGCACTAATCCATTTTTCCTGCCATCATCTTATCTTTTTTCTTTCCTCTCTTTTCCTCTTTGGGAAATAACATGCGAATGGGAATATAAAATTAGCTCCTTCTAATAGGTAACACCAAATAGAGGTATCAATGACAGTTCGCTGATTCTAATTTATCACATCAAATAATCGAAGCATTAATCATATCATTCTTCTTCCGTTAACGAGCCACATCATCCAATATTTCGCTATCTAGTTCAAAAGTGAATTGACCCACTTTTTCTTTCCTTTCCTCCTTGGAAAATAATATGCAGCTAGGAATTCAAAGAAAGTTAGCTTATTCTAATGTATCATCACATCCGATAGAGGTAACAATGAACCGCAACAGTTCCAATCAAATTAGATAATCTGCCATAGAAAGGAAAAAAATGAAAAGAAAAAAAAAATCAAACCTATGAATTTTTTATCTCAAAATGTTGTATATCATATTATCCATCATATATAAGATAATTAATAAAGCTCTTCCTACAATTGAACAAAGAGTTGAGCTGGAATACCAACCAAAGGTAACCCAATAAAATTAGTAATTCTTAGAATATCGATATTACATGACAAATATATTGATGCGATGCGTGGATGGGTCTGATACCAAATAGATATAATAAGGATATTCAATATTCTATTAATCTCATAATACCCAAAATAATGAAGAAATAAACTAACTTCCCACATGTTGGGATAACACGAGATTTATATAACACTAGAGATTTTAGAGCTATACAGTTCTAATCAGATAAAATGAGAAATCAGTGCGCGCCAACTTTCTAATATGGAAGATGTGAAGATTTAAGAGGAAGAAATAGATTAAAAAAATAATGTGAACATAAGTAAAAATGTATATATATCTGCAAATACCTAAACTGTTAAATCGTAATCAGCCCTCATTTCCTTGTACTTAAGTTCCAATGCTATCCGCTCATTCTCAATCTTCAGACGCTCATTTTCCAGTCTCATTCTTATCAACTCCCTATCTTTCCTCCAGCAAATCCTCTGCCACTTAAACCGGCGGTTCTCTAACCTGAGTATTCGGGCATTCACTTGTAACCTGTGAAGCTTCAGCCGACACGATCGAAATGCTACCCACTGCTCCCACAATCCATCTGCAGTACTGCCCTCAGGGTGAACACCTTCCAAATCAGTAAGAGCGTGCTGTGAATGATCCTCTAATATCCCATTATAGTCCATACTTTTCAAGTTGCTATCTTCAGTTTCATTATCTTGAGTGTAGGCACCTGGATGTTGTTCTTGTTTGTCATAATCAAGTTTCTTACTCAGAGCCAACTGCAAGGACCTCTGCAAATCTGGATCATGAGGAAGGCAGAGTTGATTGCCACTATGATATGACCACATCTGTTCAAAAAACAGTTGTTTTGAGCTCAAAATTTTCTTTGCATTGTCCTTTTTCCTCTCTGGTATATCAATCTCGTCCAATATCGTTGGGTTCTCGACAACCTTGCAAGACATGCCTCGCCCAAGAACATCATTAAGTTTCTTGTAAGTTTTGTTTAGATTATTAAACTTGTCCTCACATTGCTGAGGTGATACACGGTAACCCCTTTCAACCATGACCTTCGAAACAACCTTCCATTTTCCTATCTTCTGCAGGAATGAGAGCTCATTTCTCCCAGTGCCTACATTGGACAAAGCAAACTGGCGAATGTAAGAAACAGTATAAATCAAAAGCTTCACCATTTCTTCAGTCCATTTAACACGCCGCCATGGGGTTCTTATCCCTTCAACTGCATAATGCTCATCAACACCAGGAATAGCACAATCCATCAGCAAGTTCTTTCCTCTCTGATCATATTGCCACCTTAAAGGAAAAACACTTGCAGGTTGCACTTGAACCACACAACTAGGCTGGTAAAAATTTGGGTCTTGTTGGTGATGAAGCTGCATTGCTCCTTGCAAGTCTTGAAAACTATTTAGTCCTTCCATAATCATACCACTAGTTAGTGATGATTGGCCTTCCATTGATTGTAACAAAAGAGGATTATAACCAAACCTTTATAGAAATTTCCCTCCAAATTCAATCCAACATGTTACTTCCTTCTTTACTGACTAAATACATGCAATTCAACTGACCATAGACCAATCTTATAACCAGTTTCATATCACTAAGCTAAAGAGCTCATACCATTCCCAAAATTTTCACTGTACATCCGTCAGAATTTAACCACAGGAAAACTAAACAGAGACAAAAACACTCAAGAAGCAGACTGAAGAAAGAACCCGACTGAAAACCAACCACAGATACTCATTTCCAGTTTTTGGAATTCTAACTAAATTTACAATATTAAGAAATCAAATATAAGTACATAAAGGAAAAAGGAAAAGCAAATGAGCATCTCAAAATGATAGGTTCTCTTTCCGGTTTATGCTGATCCAACTCAGATCAGGGAGTCTTTGGCAAAGTTTTGGAACAGTTACGTAATTAGGACAATCCGACAAATAAAAATATGAAACGCTCGAAGACGTACCTTTCTTTAAACGTGCTTGGATTCCTTTAACTTTGGTTTTAGCGTAGACACAGACAGTAATGTAACGGACCTTGTCCCACTTGTCAATTTAACATATGTAAATAGATAAAGTACACCTCATTGAAATCAGGCAGCGTTACGTAAACAGCTAAACTACATGCATCTAGACATTAATGGTTTGCTGCAATTAGATTATAAAGCTAACAGCCTGATGAATTATCAGAGTTAAATAAGTTTACACTCACATCTACTGTTGAATCTTACTGTTGTTATCTGAAATTTAATGATTAACCATTATTGTAAAATTCAACTTGATTTTACTGTGAAGAGTATATAATTGTCATCCTAGAGAACAATGATTTTCTAGCATAGTTGTTACTCATTTTAGATGGTAAATTGAACGAAAAAGGTAAGGAATCTATGATAGCTATTCTGTCGGGTGTTAACATTAAAATGTTCATCTATTTTTCCTGCATAAAGAGCAATGACAAACTTCGAAATGTTTTAGGAAACATGTAATGCAAAACATTTTTCACCATAAATAAGACCAAATAACAAGGAATATTTTCATGACTAACATCTTGTTCATCTTATTCATTCACTTCAAAAGCTCTATGCGCAGATCTCTTTCTAACAACTGATTACTTTTTAACTTCATGAGTTCATGCGGCAACATGTTTTTACTGTTGGCTGCAAGCGGAAGTGCAGCAACATGTATTTATTGTTGGGTTGCAAGCGGAAGTGTAGAAGAAATTTTATTTAAGAACAGAGTTTGTTGCTGGAAAATTTTTTTAATTTCATTACTTAATTCTTCTCTGCATTGTTTTAAGTACAGTATAATTCTATATTTATTTGCAGTATAGAAAACTCTAGAGACTACATTAATCATGCTTCAGATTTCCCAAGCCAAATTACAAATATAAATGCTACCCTTTAATTCATGTTGAAAACAAACTAGAACACCATTTAAATTTCTTGCTCAATTTACTAAATTACTAATTAATTACATTTCAACACCCCTCTTAACTAGTAATCTTCATTTGTTTCTTGAACTTTTCAAATTTCTCAATGATGATTGCTTCAGTCAGAAAATCAGTTGACTACTCATTAATGCTAATAAACTCCACATTGGCTTCTCTTTAGCATGAAAAACAAGGTTCTTTGCTAGAACAACGGCGGAAATGTTGTCGCAATAAATTGTTGTTGTGGTTTCTTGATTAAACTACAAATCCTTGTAAATTCTTTTAAACCAAATAGCTTTTCAAGATGATTTAGTTGCTGCAATGTACTCCACTACTGTTAAGGATAAAGCTACTAGCTTTTGCTTGCCAATTGGGGAAACTACTGAGAGTGACGTGGTCAGGTAAACCAGACACTCCGTATCTCTCTCTTTTTTCTAAGAACCTAGACAATCCTGCTAGACATAGACTCTCTTGGTCACTTAGTCTAAAAGATAGGATTCTGTCTCTTTTCTCATATTAAAGAAAGAGCAGGGTTATTTGCATTCTGTTGCACAGGATCCTTGTTAAGGCAAGTGCAGAGCATACTTGCAGAACAAGGGTAAGAGTTCTAGATCTAAAAGAATTTTGAATTAAGAATAGAAAATGGAGTTTTAGTTATCCATAGAGTAGAATAGATTAGAAAGCTTTCTCAGAAATCTCAATACCTTCATCGCATGGCTTCCTTCAGAAGTACAGCTCTGGCAAACCTATTACCAGATTTCTTGCTGGTGATGGCAGAGTCTTCTAATCAGTTCTGGGCTAGAGAACAACATTTCGTGTCTCTACCCTACAAGGAGTGATAGATACAAGGGCTGGAAAAAGGTAGATCCAGCTGTCATAGGTTTATAAAAGCTAGACTTAGTGGCCGACAAAGCTAAAATACACACTTATTACAAAATAACAAACAACTTTAAAAGTTAAAGCAAAAGCTAAAACACTCATTAAAGACACTCATTATTACAAGACGACAAATATCTTAAAAAGAGATTGAGGCATCTTCAGATGATGATTCTGTCTCGTCAGGATCACGATCAGGGTCTTGTCTTTTTTGAAGATTTTTTCTGGATGAGAACATCCTGGAACACATGACCAAGGGCCATATTGATCTTTTGGTGATAGAGGGGCTGGTGGATAAGGAGAAGAAGATGATCCTGGGAATTTATATGGTGATGGTGATGGTGAAGGTACCGGGGTAAAATCTTCATAAGGATCTTAGGAATCTTGGAATAAGAATTCAGTGTAATCTGGCTTTTCTTCTTTTATGATGATTTATCGGTTAGGAGCTTGAGAATGTAAGGATGGTGTGGGGATCATGAACATTTCATGTTTTGGTCTAAGAGATGTATGGAGGACATTTGGTTGGTCTGGAGGAATGTGGTTGAGTTCTATGAGGAATTTTTTCAAGGAAGTTTTGATGTGGAAATCTTGTTCAAGACAGGCAATGTGAGGAATAGTGATCCATTCATAACTCTGATTCTGTGTCAAAAAATCTTTAGTATGAGGATGCTGGAAGTATGGACGATGGATAATAAAAACAATAGCGACCTATTTTCCTTCTTGGTCTGGAAGTTCTAGAAGACGATGTGTGTCAGCAATCTGTTGTAGCTTTTTGCGCCACCATGGTAATGGCGAAAACCATTCAAAAAGAGTCCAAGTGAGAGAAATGGAAAACTCTGGATCATTGAGCCTTGTGAGAAGGGGTAAGACTGGGAAAACCATTTTTGTGGCATACAAAACAGTAAAGCACCATGTATACCAAAGTTCATCTTCGGTAATATCTTTGTGAGGTGTGATTACTAATCTTGTAAGGAAAAGATGATCAGGATGAAAATTAGGAAAAAACATAGGTTCTTTACTCATCATGTAGATATTCATAAAAAACCTAAAAAGGAGTTTTTTGACGAAGTCTTGGATCTAGTAAGGTTATTAAAGAGTCATGTTGAGTGGGAAGGACTTCTGGGTGAGGGCTGTTTTAAGGAGTGAACTAGCCATGACAATAATCGGGAAGGAAATCTAAGAGGTGATACAAAAGAACTGAGGAGGTTTGGTTTTGGAGATATGGATAGTACGTATGGGATGAGGTTATGATCTCCTTTTATATGTTGGACATGGTAATCATATTTTGAGAACCATTCTTTAAGCCGAAGTAAGATTTTTTCTGAAACAACCTTTTGCTTAAAGTTCAAGATATTGGGAAAAGCTTAATTATCTAGTCGGATGAGGAATCTATGGCCAATAAAATGGAATTCAAATTTCTTGATACCATTTTTCATGGCTAAGATTTCTTTGTAAACTATGTGATAATGCTTTTGTGAATCAGGGAATTGTCCACTTGCGTAGGCAATAAAGTGCTCTTTTCCATTGCAGTCTTCAAGGAGGATGACCCCCTATGATTCATCCCTTGCATATGTTTGTAGAATCCTTTTACCGTCTGTGATAAGCTTTAAAGGTAGTCTTGGGAGAATACAGACAGCTCCAATTCATGCAATCCCCCATTGGCACAGCCCTCAACATCATCCATGAACAGTTCATAGGTGAACGCACAACTTCCAAAGAAGTAGATCGAAAAGAATATCACCAGATGAAATGCTGTTATCTCAAAAGACATCTTTTAGAATCTCATTATAAACGAATGAGTATTTTATTTTACAAGCTGAATGGTTTCAATGAACCGTCCCTCAAGCATGTCTTTATAGCGTCACTTCCTTCAGAACTTCAACCTGATCTTCAAAGACAACTCACTGCCACTAATCTCAGCATAGCTGATGTTGTGCCAATTTTGTTGAACGCGCAAGTGCACGAATCTATTGTAGTATAGACTAATGGTGACGAATGTCGATCCCACGAGGAGGTGGATTTTAATTGTGTATAGAATTAATTTTGTAAATGGGTGGTTGGATTTTGTGGTGAATGTGACTTAGATTATCCTAAAATTAGAATTGAAATGGCAAGAATAAATTCTAAAATTGGAATTGAAATGACGAGAATAAATTGAAGAGAAATCTATTGAAATGACATACTTAGGTATCTGGATCCGTATCAACATGCATCATGAGCTAAATATTCATTATTAATACTAATTAAATCATGAGGGGGGAATCCACACCTCATGAACCACACTCTAATCAATATGGTGCTAAGGGCTTATCGTGCCAAATAATAATAACCTTATACTAGGAAGTTGGTGAAACCAGGGCGGTGCTAGACAAGATTATTATTATTTGTTGATGAAAAGTCAAATCATTCAAAAAAATTAGAGGGAAAAAGAAAATAAATTTACCAAATAAAGCCCATGACACATGTTGAGACTTCACCTTCAACCCAAGCTTGAAAGAAAATTAGCCACTCATAATTGAACAAGGGTCAAAATAGAAATTTATTAAAATACATAGAAAATACAAGATGAAGAGGGAATTACAGAAAATAGAGCCCCAAAAATGGATTCAGAGATATCAAATTAGGGGGGAGGTTCCCTTTTTATAGATACATCGAGTAAATCATGGTCATCAGATTAAAAACAGTTTGGACAGTCAGGATTGGGCCACGTTATCAGTCAACAGTACGTGTAAATAGTACGCGGTTTGACCACGCGGATGAACAGTAACACGGTTTGACCCGAGTTGAACAGTAACGCGGTTTGGTTGAAAATAATCCTGTGTGATGCATGTACCGTACACGAGATCTTTGGTCCACTGATATGCTGCCACGTCACCATCAACAGTACATAAGAATTTTAGTCCAACAGGATCGTGACACGTCATCGGTCAATGCCACGTCATCTGTCAATGTCATGTTGAACAGTGTCGTGAACAGTAACATAGACAGTACCGTGCATGTGAATAGTATCATACATGTGAACAGTGTCATTTTCCTTTTATGCTCCTCCTAAGATTTTCGACCGTCCTGAGTTCAAAAGTGATGTCCGTTTTACCGTCTGATCTCTCGTTTATTGTGAAATGACTATGATGCCCCTAAAACACATAAAATATTTAATTAAAATAAAACACATATAATTAAATTACAAGAAGCTTAAACACATAAAAATAAGGGTTGTTAGTAAGACTTGAAATGTAAAATGACGGTTTTCTCCTTTATAAATATGCATTTTTTAACACTCAACACACCCCCAACCAGTTTATTGCTAGTCCCTAGCAAATAAAGCGAAAACAAAATTCAAATCTAAAATGATATTTTTTTAAACACTCGTGTTTATTCAATCAGACTAATGATAACAATCAAATAAAAGTATAAGCATTATCTTCAATCTAAAGAAACATCACACCCACATCAACCATCCACATGAATCAGCCTAATAGATTGTCATAGTTACTTTCAAGAATGACATGTCAAACCCCAAAATCTCATTGGAAGTAGTGACACTCTCACAAAAAAATTAAACCCAATAAAAATAGTCCCTCCAATGAATGGTAATTGAGAGAAAATAATGAAGAATTGATATCACATGCTCTCACCAAGATGAAAGAAATATGCCCTCAGCTTAGAAATAATACGATCTCAAGTCAAATAAAAAAACTAGTCAACCCAATTTATTTATTTTTATACACCACTACATCTCTTTAGCCCATATAACTAGCTTCTACTTCAGATTATAGTTCCCTAAAATTAAGAAGAACTTTTATTAGGACATAACGTAGGCTAGGGACATGGCTAACAAGGAGGGGAAATAAGAAAAACAAAATGTATGTTTGAAAAAAATACAAAGATTTTTTTTTGGAAGTTGCAAGGTGGATTTCACCTATTATTGTTATTATTATTATTTTTTCTTTTTTTTTTTGAAACAACATATTTTTTTCTCTTTTTTTTTGTTTTTGTTTGGCACAACTTCACTGAACAAAATAATTATTTACATTTTTTTCAAATATAAATAGGTGATGAAACATGTAAGATATTGGGTAATATTCCAAATCGAAGTGGGTCAAGATGATAAGTTTGGCAAAGAAAGTGTTTTTTTTTTAAGGCTCAAAATGGTTAACTATGGATATTTCATAAAAGGGATGGTTAGAAAGGTTCAAACAGGTCAAAGATGGCATTTCCATCGTCTTTTAAGGTTCTAAATAATATTCCATATCTACTAATTAGATGGGCCTCCAAATGTAGCTACACACATTTTTTTTCTTTTTTTCTCTTTTTTTTAATTTATAATTTTTTTCTTTTAGGGTTAACTCAAAAGAAATCTAAAAATCGTGTATAAAACTACTAAGCTGTATAAAAAAAAAGGGCAAAAGGGTTACCCTCCAAGAAAAATGATAGGCTCAAAAACTCACTTGGTATTTATTATGACATGTTCATTCCTTCAAGCAACTCATATTTATCTCCGACATCAACATGTAGAGTAACAAACATAGTATGACATCACTTAAGACCAAAGATAATACAAATACTAAAATGTGAAATTAATCATGTCATCCAATGTTAAATTTTTTTTTAAACAACATTCTACCCCCCAACCTATTCTAAACATGAAAGGAAAATATGCATGCAAAAATGTGAAAATGATGCAGAAAAATTAATTAGAAAAGTTACACTTAAAATGATAGAAAAAGAAATATTTTTTTTTAACTAAGAAGATGCGTTTCTAGAGGCACTACACTCCATATTCAGCCATCTTCGACTCAAAAATTTGAAAATGTATATTTATAAAGGAGAAATTAAAAAGAAGAAGAAAAATGAACATCAAAACTTAATAAAGAAAAAGAAAATGTCTGAATTTTTTTTTAAAAAAATTTTTCAAATGATGAAGATGCGTTTCTAGAGTTACTACACTTCATATTCAGCCATCTTCAACACAAAAAGTTAGCAACAGTTAGTTTCTACAACAAAAAATTAGTAAAAACTTAACCAAGATTCCACAATTGTCGACTATTCCCTCCCCCCAACCAGAACGAAACATTGTCCTAAATGTTTTAAAGGAAAGAAGTAGAGTTTAGAAGACATCACCTGGGTGGTGCAGCACAAAAGAAAATATTTACAGGCGGTGAGTTAAATCTAATTTGTACTTCTTACTACGGCTATTGTCTTGATTCTTTTTCTTATCTATTTCAGAGCTCCATTGAACTTAAGAAAGAGGAGTTTAGAGAGACATGGATAAGATACACTGAAGAGATTATGTAAAAACCAACTTAATTCAAACCGTTTCCAACTTAGTCATAAACTAAGAGGAAGTGCCCTTATATAGAGATTACAATGAGATAAAGCCAAACTTAGAAAAGTGAGTCAGGACCCTCAGCTTTTCTTAAAGTAAACACTCATTCAAACTTTAATAAAGTAAAGTAGGGACAGGACCCCCTAACTTTATCTTTTACATAAAAGGATAAGGACATGCGGCGGAAATTACGGAGAGGATAGATTCATTCCGTAATCATCTGAGCTGGAGCTAGATTCAAATCTGCGATAGTTGACGCAGCTTTTGTGACAGTTGGCTCCATGAAGTTCACAGAACAGGGTGCACTGTTCTAGATAAGTAGGGCCATCATACTGAGGACATCCTTTTGCATGGATAATTCTGGGAATGCAGAGAGGTCTGCAGTAGGATGGTGGATGAGTGGTAATAGGCTCAGATTGCGAAATAACTCCTGATGACTGGCCTGGATCTGGCGGAGGTGGAGTCTGATATTCGTGGAGGAGTTGACTGAGTGGTAAAAAGTCATCATCAGGATCCTGAGAATCCTGGTAGTAAATCTGTAGAGGAGTATTTAGACGTTCTTCTTTGATAATGATACCTTTGCTAGAACCAGAAGGATTAGGTACCATGAACATTTCATGACGAGGTCCAATAGAACTGGAGATGATGTCTTGTGGTGGTGGATGGACATGATTTAAGGACAGGAGATGATTCATGAGGGCCTTTTTGAACATGGGGTCTTGATCCAATGTGCTGGGATGAGGGGTTGTGTGGTAGTGGCTGATTTGCGGTTGAGCAAAGAAGGCGACTGTTTCTAGGTGACGGAAATATGGTCAGTGGACTATGAACACTGATGTGAATTTTTCAGCTTCATGAGAAGAGATGGTGGAAAGATGATAGTTGTGACTGAGCTGCTGGAGTTGGGTTCTCCATTGAGGAAGAGGAGCGAACCACACTAACAGAGTCCATAATAGAGAGGTAGCCTTGGAAGGGTTATTGAGGGTGTTGACTGTGTAGGCTAAGGGGATAATTAACTGAGTGGCATGGAGTACAGTTAAGCACCATAAATACCAGAGTTCATCTTCACTGACATCCCTGACAGAGGGAAGGAAGAATCTTGTAAGGAAGAGATTCTCTTCATGAAAAGTGAGGAACTGGTTGTGAGGATTTTCTTCAAGGAAGAAAGCTTTCATGTAGTAGCGGAAAAAAAATTGTTTAGCAAACTCCTGAAGACGGTAGAGGGAAGGAAATGTTTGTACAGGCCTTGGGAAGGTTCTTTTGGTGAGAGCCTTAGAAGGCAAAGAGGTAGCTATAGATCTAGTAGCCATGAAGATTGGGAAGACCGGGGAAGTGTAGAAGATTGGAGAGGTAGGTTTCTGAATGCGAGATAGGAAATCTAGAATGAGGTTCTTTTGTCCTTTTATATGTTCAACATCAAATTCATTTCGGGAAAACCATTCTTGTAGCCGAAGTAACTGGCTATTGGGAATCGTTTTTCCTTTAAACTGGAGGACTTTAGGGAAAGAGGAATTATCCAATCTGATCAGGAATATATGGCCAAGGAGGTGGTATTCGAATTTTTTGATGCCGTTTTTTACGGCAAGGATCTCCTTGTAGATCGTGTGATAAGGCTGCTGGGCTGGACTAAAATGTCCACTAGCATATCCGATCAGATATTCTTTTTTGTCAATCTGTTCAAGCAACAGGGCTCCCCATGATGTGTCAGAAGCATCGGTCTGTAGAATACGTTTGCCATCTGTCATGATCTTAAGTTTTGGTGGATTCTGAGCTTTCTGCTTTAACTGCTGGACAGCTGTAGTGTGACTGGAATCCCAAAAGATAGGATTCTTTTTTAGTAAAGTAGAAAGTATACTGGTCTGCTGGTCCACATGAGGCAGAAAATCACGGATGTAGTTGACTATGCCAAGGAACTGTTGGACTTGTTTTTTGGTGAAATCCTTATCTGGAAAGTGGAGCAATTTTTGTGCAATGTGGGGTCCAGGCTGATAGAATCCATGCTTTATCTGCATACCGAGATATTCGACGGTATCTGTGGCAATTGTACTCTTTTTGTCTGAAAGCATAATACCGTATTGATCTACGATATCATGAAACTGTTGGAGTAAAACTTGATGCTCTTCTGGAGTACCTGAAAACAGAAGCAAATCGTCAATATAAACAAGGGTATGGTGTAGGATGGGCTGGAAGATTTGGGTCATGGCTTTTTGGAAAATAGATGGTGCTGTTTTGAGACCAAAAGGAAGCACGGTCCATTGGTAATGGGCATTTGGAATACAGAATGCAGTTTTATAACGTTCAGCAGGGTCAATACCCAGCTGCCAAAACCCAGATTTTAAGTCAAACTTAGAAAATATTATGGCATTTTAGAGATAGGTAAAGATAGAATGTCGCTGAGGTAAAGGAAATTTGTCATCCTGTAAAAACTAGTTTAAAGGATGATAAGCAATGACAAGACACTTTTTACCCCGTAACGTTTCAGCACATTTATTAACATAAAAGGCTTGGCAGGGCCATGGAGAAGTTGTGGGCTCAATGAGGCCTTGGGCGAGTAACTCTGCACATTCTGTTTGGGCTAACTTAAGCTCAGAAGGAGGCATACCCGGATGGGTTGCTTTGGTAGGGTTGAGGTCTTCATTAAGCTTAAAAGGAAGCTTAACGAAATGGGCTGGATTTTTCCACAGAGGATTTGGATGGTCAAAGGCCATATGGTTTGGAGGACAAAACCTTAGTAACTGGGTTGAAATAGACTGATAATCAGGAGGAGACTGGGCCAAATGATAGAGTTTGAGCTGGTCTGTGTATGGTTGGAACATGGACCGGAATCTGAGACCAGTAGGGAGAACTTGAATCTTTTGGGCTTGGAATAGGATATCAAACCCAAGAAGAAGATCTTTGTCAGGGAGGCTAGACCCAATAACATGGGTCCAAACTGTGAGCTTTGGGAACAGTTGAATTCCAATTCTTGACTTGGTACGAAGCTTTGTAGAAAACAATTTTCCACTAGCAGCGCGAAAATGATTTTCATTTGAGACCCAGGCTTCAGGCGGTAAAATAGCAGGATGTAAAATACTGCGCTGAGTGCCAATATCGATGAAGGCAATAGCAGGAATGGGCCGACTGTATTTGGATAACAGGATTTGGATTTTGACAGAGGGAATGGGTTGAACTGACAATTGAGTAGAAGATGAAGGTACTGACTGGATGTGGAAGACAGGGGAATAGTCTTCTGAAGCTGAATCTGAATCTGAATCAGAAGTGCCAAGGGCAAAAACTGTATCCTGGTAATGACTTTCTTGTTCAGGGTATAAAAACTCAATTTGGTCAGTATCAGGAGAGAACTGATGTAAGGACTGAAGCTGTTGAACTAAGCGTTGAGACCGCTTAGGGTTCTTAGGGCATTCTTTAGCAAAATGTCCGAGCTTCTTACAAATGAAGCATCTGCTCTTTTTTCTTCGTCTGTCAAGGATCTCAGAAGATTCTCGTCGTCTGAAATATCGAATCTTTTTGTGATGCCTAGGGAATGGGCGTGACTGTGAAATTCTGGGAGATCGTTTGGGAAATCTGACTTTATGGTGTGCCTTATTGGAGGGACAAGTACAATTCTTAGAGTCTTTGCACTTGATTTCCAAGTAAGGTTTCTTGCAGGCGGTTCGGAAACCTTCTTTGTCTGTTATGAGATATCGGAAGAATTTCTTCTTATCACAGAGGTAATCAAGAGATACTAAGGCCAGCTGAAAAATTCGCCCAAGAGAAAGATTGTTGATATCGAGCTGGGCATTAGCAATCTGGCGACTGATTTCAGGTTGTGATTCTTCAGGCAAAGAAGACAAGAAAACATGCTTGAGAGTGTGGTCATTGATACCACCAATTTTATGGAATAGAGCAGACATGCGCTTGAAATGGTAATGCAGATCAGATCGTTGCATTGAGCAACATCTCATTTGGAGATATTCTTTGCGAGCAGTAGCAAAGATAGCTGCAGGTTCTCTAAGAAACTGGGAATGAATGTCCATAAGAGCAACGGAGATGGTAGGATGATGAAGATACAGCAATTGTCTGTACTGTCCGAGACTGTTAAACCAATCACGGAGAGATCCAGTAAACCGGGAGACAAATTCTTTTAGAACTGCAGAGAGTTCTGTATCAAGTTTAACCATCTGTAAATCTAACCAGGCAGAGAGTTCCTGGAGACGTTCAAGCCACCGACCTGGTGGAAGATCATCAAAGGTAAACCATGGGCCATTGCTAGAGACAACTTTAGATCGAGTTCTTGGAGGAGGGTTAGAGCTGTTTCCTTCAAGTTCTTCTTCAACATCGGAAGGAATGTCAACATAGGGTTGGCCAGGCTCCCGAGGAGGAGGATCAGTAGTGGTAGACTCAGCATGGTCCGCCATAAGGAGACGAGAAAGCTTATCAATTTTAGAGTGTAAGGAAGTGATAGAAGCATTCTGGACTTTGGCATTCTGAGTTTGCCAGTTAAGGACTGCTTCAAAAGGCTTGGGTTCTTCAAGATGTCCACTGGAGGAAATAAGAGAGTTGACAAATGGTTTGCTCCAAACCTGGTGCTTTTGGTCCGAGCATTTCTCAAGAGGCGGGTACTCAGAGCTATAATTTGAAGTTGAGCCAGAAGCTGATGAGAATATCATGCAGGACACCATAGGAGGTGTAGGCAGGAGACCAGCAGAGGAACTGACTGGTTTGCATGATCGAGGCTGATGTTTCTGGAGCTACTGAAATCCTTTGTTATAGATTGGCAAAGGAGGTGGATAATCTGGTTCATCATCATCTTCGGGCAAATATAGCTTGCAGGCAGGATAGATAATTTTCTTCTTTTTCGTTCTAGAAGAATCATAATCCTCAGAATCATCGGTACATGGACAGCCTGGATCACATCGGCCAGAGCCGGGAATATCCCATAAGAAATGGCCATCAATTTTGTCTGGGTAGACAGGAGTACCGTGAGAGGTAAAGGACATTATGGGTAATGGTTGACTAGAAGGAAGGATTTTTGGAATGATGTCAACTGGTTGAACCATTGAACAGGTAAAGGACAATCTGGGAGGTTCTGCAGGGGCAGAAGGAGGAGGTTTGAACTGAAGGCGAACAGAGCCATCAGGTCTTTTTTATATATAGGTTCAGAGGTTTGAACGGGAGTGATATTTTGATGGAAATGCTCATAATTGGTTATCCACTCAAGAGGCATGAGCTTGAGAAGATCAGAACGAGGGATCTATCGTGGGATCTGATAATTGTGGAGATATCGGGAGATTCAGCAAGGATCATGAGTGTGTCCGAACTGAGATCTGGAGGTGTGGGAAGGATCAGAGAGTAGTTCTGAAGTCGATAAACCAACTGATGATGGATGGTAGCAATCTTTGCACTGGAGGCTTGTTCAGCTCCTTGGATCTGAACTTGGATCTTTAAGAAAGTGGAAAGATTGGGATCATCAAGGGAAAGATTGAAGTTGGGATAGACAGTGAGAACAACACTGCCAGCATGCAGGGTAGTGAGGACAGTACCAATGGTAGCCTGCTCATATTGTTTGAATCGGGTGTCAAGGAGTGCAATACGGGCTGTGACAGGAAGACCTTTTCGCCCATGGAGGGTGAGAATAAGGCGGACACCATCGAGGTGAAAGTGAGTGTATCGTTGCTGTTTCCAGTGGGAAATGAGCTCAGGGGAAATTTCTAAAGTGACATACTGTTCAGAAGAAGTAGATTGGAGGGAACATTGGTCAAGGGATGAAGACTGTATATACTCTTTAGGAGTAGAGCGAGAAGTACTAATAAGAGAACAGATGGAACGAGTAAAACGAGAAGGACGTTGATACAACTGGTAAGGATTCATAAGAGGAAGAGAAGATTCATTTACTTAGGCAGAATCGGGAATATAGGAATACTCAATAAGACTTTCGATTTTAGACGTAGTATGCTTAGTAACAGTTTTTGGAAGGGACATAGA
>MKYO02028055.1:1345-14444 GCA_002013955.2 Citrus medica | reverse complement strand
ATACCGTCGTACGTGTATAACAGTCCTTACATGATTCCTCCGGTCAGACGAAGACAGAATGTCCGGCCTTTACCTCGGCCCCAAATTATGGAGCATGCGATTGACATGAGTACGACTGTGGATGTAAATCCACTGAGAGGATTAGGGGACTCTAGTCTGTTTTCTGAGTTTGATCGATGGTTCACTGGTGATAGCAGAGTCCGCCGGCGAGTCCAGCACCCGCGGTCATTCTTTGAAACACTTTTGGGTACAGCTTCGATGGGATGGCTAGGCGACGAGGTATTTATATTTTCGAAGTTATATATACTGTTGTGAATTTGTTTCACCACAATTGATCATTTACATCATAATATTGTTGTTTCTCTATAGCATATTCACGAGTATCTCCGATTGATTAGCGAGAAACAATGGCAGTATCCAAATGCCTTACTCCAACGCGTCACATATACTGACACATTTTTTTGGGTAACGTGCCGATAAAACTTATAAATACTATTTAATGTTTTAAATGATTGCCTTTATGTTTTGTTAATATATGTATTAATTCGTTATCTATGTACTAGGTGTTCTTGAATCAGTTATGGAATAATGGGGATTGTTCGGTCGATTCATTGGATTTCGACGACCGGTTGAATAGTTATCTTTGTGGGCGACAACACACAATGTCCAAATCAATGACGGATGTCGATATGGTATGTATTTTATTGCATTTCACATACACCATCATGAAAATATTTGAGTTGTCGTTTTATTTCATATCTAACGAATAATTTTTTCAATTTTAATATACAGTTACTCATCCCTGTTAACTTGGACGGCGAGCATTGGGTACTAGCACGAGTTGACTTTCGGAAAAATAAAGTCTGGATTTATGACTCATTACTCACATTTCGCGACGACAAAAGGTACAAGTTGAAATTCAAGCCACTTGAAGTTATATTCCCTCGATGGTTGGAATATGTTGGCTTCTACAATATCCGACCGGAGTTGCGGAGTGCAGACCCCTGGAAAGTCATCGCAGTTAAGAGCGCGCCACAACAAGAGCCCGGAACTGGCGATTGCGGTGTTTTTGTTTTGATGGTTACGATGTATTTAATGTTCGGGCTTGGCTTGGAGTTTAACGCTAGTCATGTCGAGTACTTTAGAAAGAAAATTGCAGTTGACATATTTAATGACGATATTGTATTGTAAACCGTTCATCGTAATTTGAATATTGACACTTGAAGTTTCATTTTAATTTGTGCACTAAAATTTATATATATGTTAATGCTCACATTTGAATATTTAAAATCAAAATAAATTTTAATGACATATAAATGTTAATACACAAAAACAATTACAGTTTTAACCAACGAAACACAAAAACAACTAAGTTCGAGTCGACGCAATGGGATTCTTACATCGCTTACGATTATGGCCCAGTTCATGACACCGCCCGCATCTTACAGTTCGCCGGTTAACGTCCTCGCCAGCCGAGGGTATTCTGAGCTCTTTACGACGACCAGGTGGTGGTGCCTCAACTGGTGGGTATACTTGCATCTCCTGAACTTCATCTGGAACTTGCCAATCAGCCACATCACCAACTGGCTCTACTGGTTCTGCATAAGCCATCGCCAACGATTCTGTAGTGTAAAAGTCCGAGCAAAGGTTAATAAAATCCACCCGGTGTGTTACACACGCCGCAATTGCATGAGCACATACAAGCTGATCAAGCTGAAATACTCTGCAGGTGCAAGTTCTCTTTTGCAAGTCAACCAAACCTTCCTTAAGCCCACCGCCTATAACTTGAAATCGATGCAGAGACACCGGCCGAACTGTCATTCTTTCAGCTATAGTTCTCCTCTCAGTGACTATTTCATCCGCCCATGTTGTTAGCCGAGTAGTCATTGATTCAGCCACAATTTTCCTATCATAAAACCATTGCTGCATTATTTTCCTAAAGTGATCAACAAGATAAGTAACATGAAATTTTCGAAGTTCCCGCATGAAAGAATTAACACTCTCCGCGATGTTGGTGGTAAGTATGCTGTACCTCCTACCTTCAAACTGAGACCTTGCCTAATTACACGTACCGACATTATTTTCTAGGTAATCAGCTGCACCTGAGTGGATCATCCACAACCCTTCAAGTTGTCTCTTAAATTCCTCGTTGCCATATGCTTTTGCTGCATTAATAAAGGCAGACTCAAATTCATCCCAATGAGCTTTGGACATTTCAAATTGTGACTTAATGTTACCTTTGACGTGGTAAAAACAAACGCCATGAGTTGCATTATGAAATACTTTCAGAACGGCTCTCCTTATGGCAGTGCATCGATCAGAGATAATTACCAACTCAAGTCTATTGCCAATCACACCGTATAACTTCATCATAAACCATTCCCAAGCCTCATTATTTTCTGAATCCATGATCCCAATGGCTAACGGATACAATTGATTGTTACCATCAAGACATGTTGCCACGAACATGCTTCCACGATATAATCCCTTCAGATGAGTACCATCTACAGCAATAACAGGCCGGATGTACTGCATAAAACCCTTGATGGAAGATCCGAGTGCTACAAAATAGTATAAGAAATTACCATCTCCATCTTACTCAAGGTGAGTGACTGTACCCTCATTCGCTGTAGTTAGTACATGAGAGTATTTAGGGAGCAAGTTGTATGACTCTGCAGGGTTGCCTCGAACTATTTGAAGACCAACTTCTCTCGCACGATATGCCTGCTGGTATGTTAAATGAACACCGTATTCCTGTTGCATATCTGCTCTTATGTCATTCGGAGTATAAATCCTCTTGTCTTGAATATATTTTTCTGTGATAATATGACCGACAACCCGGCTCCTTACTTGATGACGTCCATCAACCAATACCTCATTATGACAAGTGTGTACATTGTCAATTCTTTTTACCACCCAAGGAACATTTTGCTCGTTCGAACATCTAGTAGCTCGAATACGCCATTTACATGATTCTGAACAACAGTGAGCCTCGAAACGTGTCGTAGTAGACCGTGCAATCTTGAAATCAAACTTATCTCTAAAGGCAACCTTGCGTAGTTGTAATATAAACTCATTCTTCTCAGCAAATAGCTTACCCACACTGATATCATCTGAATCACAACTGCTAACAAAACTTGGACCAACCATGTTCGAAGGCAAAGTTGGAGCAAGACTTGTAAGGGGGTCAATTCGCCTTCTCGATCGAACCATAGAAGGACTAGGTCTATTGCCTCTGTTATTCACAGGAGTATTGTCTTCACACTCATCGTCGTGCTGAAAAGACGGAACATTCGAAGGACCGGCTCCTCCATCATCACCATCATTATTGAAAGGAGTGCCCCTCGTATTATTACAAAGTTCTGCACAAACATTATCCCCCTCTGTCTCATGATGAAAATCATCATTATCCCGAAAATCATTATTGTGATACGGAGAATACCGTTGCTCTAACGACGTCATTATTGGAAATACCGTTGCTCCAACATCCTCTAACGTAACGCCGTTATCAGCAATGTTGTCATAATTGCCGTGGATTGGAGAGTAATATTGCTGCAGCGATATTGTTCTTGGCAACACCTCTTCATCATTTTCGGGGCCAGACATATTTGCTCTAAATGAAGTTTCTGTATCGACATGTGGCTCAATACCTTCACTCGGAACTCAAGGTGATGTGGTCACGAATATAGGAATACATCCAAAATTGACTACGTCAGATTCCATATGCAACACAACCCTCACCATTTCATCATCAAATATATCTATGGGCAGTGCACATACACGATATAATGTGTTACTAGACCTCAAAGTTGTCTTCATTGTGATACTATATTCATTAGCGTTTATTTGTAAACCTCATATACTCTTGCCAATAACTGATCAAACAAACAATTTTTCCCAACAAAAAAAGTTCGATTTTTACCATTCACATATTCTATACGGCCATCCTCTAATATCTCCCACCAACCATCGTAACACAATTCAAGTACAACTGAATCCATTAAGCCTGAAATTATAAACAAAAATTATTTGAATTCGGATCAAATTAATAGAGTTTCAATGTTTTGGTGCGACAGGCACCCTGTCGCGCCAAAACTTGGTGCGATAAGCTGCTTGTTGCACTAAAACTTGGAGCGACGGGGAGCCTGTCGCACCAACTTGGTGCGATGGGGAGCCTGTCGCACCAACACTTTGGAGCGACAGGCAGCCTGTCGCCAGATTTACACTTATCACCCACGACTTAGTTCAGTTCAGTAAGTTCAGAAAATAACTCAGAAAATAATTCATACCACCAGTGATGCCGATTAGCGTTGGATTCAGAGATATATTATGATCGGATTTCACTTTTTCCGTTGCCTTTTGCCGTCGTGGTTGCTTGATGATTCACAAAGTTCTGTTTGGTTTAACATATTGGAGAAAAATTATTGCTTTTGATGCGTAAAGAAGGATAATTTGGGGAGGAAGGCTTCTGATTGGCTAATGTTGATAGAAAAAAATATAAACGGTTAGTTATAAAAATAATAAAATATTAATGGTTATTTTCATAAATTTTCCTAAAATAATAGACATCCCTAGGGTAAAATAATATTCGAGGACGTTGACATATGCAGATAAAATAACAGTTGTCCCTAGGGTAAAACAATGTCAGTTGTAGTCTAATTAATAGTTGTTATTGGACTCATCTTGTTGGATTGATGACTAATATGAGTGAAAATTTATAGATTTTGCTTCTTTCAATATTCAAATACTGGATTGGACTGAAATCTTACAGAAAAACTACTCAATCTGTATTTTATTGAAATTGGACCGTATTGGGCAACATCAACACCCATAAATTCGCTATCACTATCTTTTATCTTTCTGGGCATTTGAACTGCCAAAGTTTAGTCTAATATTGCTTCATGTCGGGTCTATCAATCAATATTCCTCCTGCCATGGAGAATGAGACTCTTTGGGTTTCTACTCTTAAAGGGTTTGACAGATAACTTGGTAACAATGCAAGACATCAAAATTACTCAATTGAGAAAAGAATACAAGTATAGATAGTATAATTAAACAAATTCTAAAACAATTACATGAGTAAACTCTATGTTATTGCCACATCACTGTCAGTTTATGTGAATGAGTTTGTATATGTATTACTCTTAGTAGAATAAGTTTGATTAATGCACAAGAAGAATATGTGGGGAAAATATGAAGATGAAACCAGAGGAGCTTTAAATGTTTTTACGGGAATTATGCTCCTACCATTAAACTCGCACCAATATAATGTTAATGCTTTTGGTCAACATTTTTACTGACATTATCAAGCTAGTGCGTAGGTGACATTTGGCAAATCAAAAGAAGCAATGTGATACACGAGTCTCTAATAACAATGGTATTATAACATAAGATTACAAAGGTCTAATATGTTTCCTTGCGTTTCAAAATGTACCATCAATTGTAATTTTGAAAAACTATGAGAATATTCATGTGAAAAGGAATACGACTTTACGAGCATTTAGCAGTCAAGACGGGGCAAATCTAGAAAAACAACATGAAATGCTAAAACTAACCGTTTAAAATCTTAGGGAAATTTCTTGTTGGATCCATCAGCCAGAAGAGCCAAATCAAGATTTCACAAATAGTCTATGTACTATTTCAACTTAACAATTTAAGTAAACACCATCGATCAAAACAATATGGTAGCAATAGCTAATAGGCATACTTGCATTGACATTCACCTCTTTGAATATGAAGATGTGATCAAATTCATGTGAGACGAGAAAAAATGAACTATGATGCAGGATCCTACAAATACTTGGAAAAAATGTTGTAGCTTTTGATCACGGATCTAAGATTTTTAGAATTGTCCAAAGCCTAAATATATGGATACAGAGAGGCTTCTTGATGTCAGGCAACAGAGTATGCACCTTAATTAATTAAATTCATTTAATGTTAGCGCCAGCAGTGACATATAAAGAATTACCAATTTAAGGACTTGCATGTAACTTGTCTACGGTAGTAAGGTCTTTTGCCCTATTCAAACACAATGGTGATATTGAAGATAGACCATTCTTGGACACAATATACTGATCAAAGCAAGAATACGCGTTTTTTCAAGATGCATATGCATATAAATCAGAGAGCTTTCATTAAAACTGGACGTCACATAGAGAAACTACCAATACTACAAAAACTATGAAATAGGTGCATGTACATCAAAATTGTGGCATTTACTTAAGTAACAGATAGCAATGGGAGAAAAAAGAATAAGTAGAGTTAAATCTTCTCACATGGAACAAGTGACCTCCTTGCATTACATTTCATGCGAAGCACTGATTGCAGCAGAAGGACGAAACATTAACTTCTTCTTTACATAAGAAGAATTCCATTCCCCACCATTCTGTGCATAATAATCCATAGGATAATCACCATCTCCGTCACAATTTTTATCTTCATTTCCACATCCACCACATGATTTACTCTCCCCCCTCTCCTTCTCCCTCTCCCTCTCCCTCTCCCTCTCCTTGTCCCTTTCCCACCACCCAGGTATGACTCCAAGTGCAATTTCAGCCTCAAAAGGAGTCAAAAGTGGCTTTGTAAACGCATCTCCCCAATCAATGGACAATCTCGGACAAGCAATTTGAATCCAAGCATCCACACTGTCTTCAAACAAAGCCACTCTTGCAGGACTGATCTCCGACATCATAATGACAACGTAATCAAACCCTTTCTTTTCCATTCTCTTCTGCAACCTTTCCAAAATTCTCGGATTCCCTTGCCTTCCCAATGTACCCAACACAATTCCCCAAGTCCTTGCCTCCTTCATTGCCTTTTCTATTGCTCGTTTTCTCGTCTCCCTCATCCCCTTATTATCATACTCCTCCAAAAACAGTTTCCCTAAATACGGATCATATCTAAACGTTTTAATCCCTGGATTGGAAATCATAAACGCCTCTAAATGGAACCTCCCATCCGCAATAAAAACCAAATTGAAGTCCGATTCACGCGCGGGAATCTTCGGCGCTGTACAACCAAGTACTTCTCCAGCGGACAGCGGCTTCGACTGCGGAATCATAACCTTAAATCCTTGTTTTTCAAGTTCTGGCTTGGCGGCCCTGATTGCTGACGCGAATTGTATCGTACCTGCAAGTATCAGTTTCCCAGGATCACTATAGTTGACTTTGATAGTGCCAATTAGACGGTTGACGTCAATTTTGATCTCGACGAAGACGTAAAGGCAGGGTATTCTCGTAAAATCAACGGGGACTAAACAACTGTGGCCGTAGTGAATTAAAAGATCGGCGTTTAGAGCAGATGCGGAAAGGTCGTCGACGCAACACGCGCCGTAAGTGACGTCACCAAGGATGAAGCAGTGGGTGACGTCAGCGAAGGACGTGAAGATGTCGGAGAGAATGAGGGAGTACATGAGTAAGCCTTCGGGGAGTTGGAGCGCCACGCGCTTAGCTCGCGTGGAGCGGATGCGCCAGACGCATTTGTGGATTTCGAAGCTGTAGTTAGGCGGGAGGAGGGCGATGGCGGAGTTGAGGGACGCGTTGTTGAGGATTGATTCTGGGATTTGGTTTTTAACGAAACGCTTCGGCTTGGGTTTCGTTCTGATCTCGAGTTTCTCTACGGAGTCCATCACCAAACGATATATCAGATAATGGCTATTGACTGTTCCTGGAGTTTAATTTTGATTTCTAGGGTTTTTTTTTAGCGAGGGGATGGACACTGGTGCTGAGGTCTAATACTCAAAACTAGGGACTTCGTAATGGGTTAATATCATCAGGCTCCATAAGTTTTCAAGGTTTTCTAAAATAAATGAATCATAATGTCAGGATCAAGATTTGACCCGGTTAACAAATGAATCTATTCGACTATTCCTTTAATTCCTTTTAACTTAAATTTTACTTTTGAGTCCCTCTATAGTGTTGGCCCAAACTTTCAGTATCAATAGTAGAATAAAAGTGAACTATTAGACGAGATCCAACTATTCATAGTAATTAATTAAAATTAAGTAAAATATCAAAATTTATTGGGTAAAAAGAATTTTACCAATTAAAGAAAATTAGATTGAGATATTTTACTAATTAAATAAGGTAGAGAGCCCAAAAAATATATACTTTTTATGTGATACTATTCTAACAAATCATAACTCCTTTAATTTTCTCTATTCAAATATAGACAAAAATAATAATATACTGCAATATTATATTTGCATTAGAAATTAGAGGCATAAATTCATTCACATATGTCAATTCATTGATAATTTTGTTCTAAATGCATTAACAGAAATTTCTTGATACATCACTCATGAATCATTTAGTATTCAGTTTTTAAATTACAATATCTAAAAATAAAATCTATTAACTATTCATATAGGTGACATTTAAAAATAAACATATGAGTAAAAATTGAAAAAACAATTAAGTAAAAAAGAATTATATTTCAACTTATAAAATTATCTTCACCAGATTATTATTATTATTATTTTACAATGAACTTTAAAAAAATAATTAAACGAATAATTTTCTTTTAAAGATTAAAAAGATAAGGAAATTACTTAAATCTAAGGGTTCAAAATAACCCCAATATCAATACTATAAAAACATATACAACATTAGAGAGAAATCCTTTTAATTTAATTTGGAAACTAACAATATATAGGAGCACAAGGATGTATTTATAATATATAATTTTAACTTTTCTTTTCATCTTTTTTCTAATTCACTGCAAATTTACCTTTTAAGTTACAAGTTTTATCAACTTGAATTTTACAATTATAAAAAGTAAATAAATAATTTTATTAAACTAATCTTAAATTAGTTAGTAAATCAAAGCTCAAACTTATATTTGGCTCATTTATTTAGTTAGTTGAGTGATTTCGACCCATTTATTAATAAATTAATTTTTTTAAAATTCAAACATATTTATTTTGAATTCAAATGTATTGAATAAAAGAATTATGACCACATTTATCATTTAAAAAAAAAGATCAATGCTATTTGAATTCTAAATAATTTTAAAAAAAGATCATTTAATGGTTGACCAGTTTTGAACTGCCGTGATCATAGCAGTATAGGAAAGCTGTGGATTGTCTGAAACCGGCTGGGTGTCAGGAGTTTGAAAAGACAGTTTGACTTGTCCTTGGTCGTCTGTCAAATCTGGCTTCTGTGGTTTGTATTGGTTCACAATTTTGGTGAAAGTGCTCATAGTTGGTTAGCCATTCAAGAGGCATGAGTTTGAGCAATTCTTGTTTCTAGATTTGTTTGGGGATTTGAATGATAGTTGGAATTGTGTCTGTAATATCATCAAGGCATCAGAAGTAGTGTATGGTGTGGGAAGATCTAGATACACTATTTGGTGATGGAGAGTTGCAATCTTTGATGTGGGCGTTTGTTCTGCTCCTAGGAGCTGGATCTGGACCTTAAGAGTTGTGGGAAGGTTAGGGTCTTCAAGAGAGAGGTTGAAGACACTACCAGCATGGAGGGTTGTCAGAACGGTTCCTACAACAGCGTGTTAGTATTCTTTGAACCTAGTGTGTAGGAGAGAAATTCTAGCTGTGACAGGTAAGCCTTTTCTGCCATGAAGAGTGAGAATTAAGCGTACACCTCCAAGGCGACGAGATCTGAGGGTATTTCCATAGTGACATATTGTTCATCTGAGAGGCTTGTAAATCACACTGATCTAGTCTTGATGACTGGATGTATTCTTTTGGGATTGGTCTTTTAGTGGAAATCAGAGTTCGAATACTTCTAGTGAAAGAAGTTTTCTGTCTGTAGAGATTGTAAGGACTCATGATGGAAAACTGGGACTCATTGATTTGAGCAGATTCTGGAATATAGGAATATTCAACAAGATTTTCAATTTTGGAGGCTATGTGCTTAGAACATGATTTGGGAAGAGATAGAGTAGAAGAAAGAGAGATATGAGATGAAGATGTTGAAGGAAATGAAGTTGATGGTGTATTTGTTTCCATGGTAGAGGAGGTCTTCTTCTAGGAGATCAAATAAGATTATTCAAATTACTAATGATACCACCTCGGCAAGAAGTGTGGCTCTGATACCGTTGGGTATCATTTCTTATGTCATTGCTTACGTCATCATTTCTTATGTCATTGCTTATGTCATCATTCCTTAAAATCAAATATTATAAACTCAAGGGGCTTGTTAGCTTAAAAAAATTAAATTCTACTATATTTAAGAAAATTGTACCTCACAAGTATGAGCACTACATTTAACTTCAAAATAAAAAATAAAAATTCAAGATGTCAAAGTAGCAGTCTAGCAGAGACATATTATGGAACTTCATCTATATTAACATAGAAGTAGTGCTGCTTCTAGCAAGTGTTTAAAGGTTTGTTGTTGTCAATGTTTATGACACCAAGATTGAACACAAAGCCATATAATAGTGCTAAAATAAAGAAAACATCTCAGGGAAATAAGATATTGATTGTGTGTAAAGTATATTCAGTATCAGCAATAAGGAGACTGTATTAAGGAGCTATAGCTACATATGTCTTCATTAATCCTTTAAAATGCTTTTTATAAATGGAGGTTTAAATCGAAAGATACCTTCATGTATGCATAATGACACGACTCAAAAATATTATTACTCCTAAGTATAAGAGTGTCTAGTTATAATATAATCCGGTCAGTCCGGGGTCGAACTATAGGGAATTTAAAATCTAGTAGTCAATTTGTTAAACAAAGAAAATTAATTGCAGGGAAAGAAATCACTAAAAATCAATTTAAAAATATGCTAAGGTTACAACATCCACTCACAGTATTCAAATTATAGTTTAAATACTCTCTCATTTTTATATTTTCCCTCACTTTTACAAGTTAATTATTTTCCCTCATACCATAAAGTACGTGGCGTTGTGGCCCTTAGGTATAGCGATCAAAAAACATTTTAAAACATTTTTTTCTCGGGTTATATAACCCAAAACAGACATTCCTTTAGTCTAAAACAGGGTACCAAACTAGATAAGAAATGATCAAAAGTTTTCTGATGCACAGGATCCTTACTAGAAGGCAAGTGCAGAGCATACTTCCTTAGGTTTTGGAAAATGAACAAATTTAATTTTTTATTCTTTTTCTTTCTTAGAACTGCATTTGCAGAGAGAGAAGAGAGAGTTTAGAAAGACATAGCTTTTGAGAACACACGAGTTTTTTTCTTAAAATTTCTATCCAAGTTCTATATTACAAAGGAGGAGAGGATTCTTTATATAGGAGAATCCTTCGGGGAAGATAGGACAAGACCCCTATCTTTTACAAAAACAAAAGCAAAAGATACATCATAACACTACTTTAATTATTACAAAGGACAAAAGATGCTTTAATAATTAAAGCATGAATTTGACAAAAGCAAAAGCTTAAAGTAAAAGCAAACTGCAATAATTATACAAGACAAAAGTATAAAGCAAAGCATAATTATTACAACAAGATAAGATATAAAGTAAAACATTATTGCATCAAGACAAACAACTTTATGGGGAGTGGAGATTCATGTACTCGTCTTCGGATGAGCTTTCTGTCTCATCGGGGTCAGTATCACGAGAGACTGGAGGGAAAAAGCTTTCAGAGAGCTTTGGATTCTTCCAAGTGGGGCCATGGTAGCGTGAGTATGGAGAATCGCGCTTGGGTCCTGGCATGGAACCTGGTGTTTGAGTGGCTTTGTCTGCTGTTGTGGATTTGTGGGGCTGTGGAGGTGGTTGAGATGGGGATCCTGGATCATGTATGGTTGACTGTGGGAACTATTGGAGATGTTGGCTGAGAGGAAGGAATTCTTCCCATGGGTCTTGTGAGTCCTGGAAAAGGAAGTCAGTGTAGTCTGGTCGTTCTTCTTTAATGATGATTACAGTGGACTTAGGTTTAGATATGGCAGATGGAGTGGGTATCATGATGAGGTCATGATGAGGACCTAGGGAGGTGTGAAAGATGTCTTTGTGTGGCAGAGTTTGGTGGTTTAATTGGTAGAGGTAGTTGTGCAGGGTAGACTGTATGTCATTTTCAATTACAGCTATATGTGGTACAGTGAACCATTCATATACCCGATCTTGAGTCCAAAAGAGGTTTGTATCTGGATGCTGGAAAAAGACTGATGTGAACATTTGTGCTTCTGAGGCAGGCATACGGTCAAGGTTGTGAATTTCTGATAATTGTTGTAGCTTCTTTCTCCACCATGGAATGGGGGAGAACCATTCAAGCAATGTCTAGGTAAGAGAGGTTGCTTGGTCGGGATTAAGGAGATGATCCAAGGTAGGAGCAATGGGGAGGACTAACTTGGTTGCATAAAGGACAGTTAGGCACCAAATGTACTATAACACGTCTTCAGTTGTTTCTTTGGTTGAATCAAGGGTTAAACCTGTAAGAAACAGATTTTCAGGGTGGAAGGTAGAAAAGGGAAAGGGTTCTGTGACTAGGTAGGCTTTCATGAAGAAGCGAAATAGAGCTTTTTTGGAAAATTCTTGGATGACAAAGACCGAAGAGAAGTTTTTGTTGAAAGGAAAAGTTTTCTTTGTAAGGGCTTCAGGGGGGAGTGAAGTAGCCATGGAAATGATAGGAAAATGGTAGGTGGTGGAAAACAGAGTGAGAGGGTTTTCTGGTTTGGAGAGTCTGGAAAGCATATCAGGGATGAGGTTCTGGGACCCCTTTATATGTTTAACTGAAAAATCATATTTAGAAAACCAATCTTTTAATCTGAGTAACATTTTCTCGGGAACAGTTTTACTTTTGAAATTAAAGATATTAGGGAAGGCTGAATTATCCATGCGGATGAGAAAATGGTGTCCAATCAGATGATACTCAAACTTCTTGATGCCATTCTTTACCGCTAAAATCTCTTTGAACTCACTATGGTAGTGCTTCTGTGTGTCAGTGATAAGTGCATATTTTTCATATTTTTGTTATTAATTTCTCCATCTTTTTCTTGTTTTGATCTTAAATATTCTAGTTATTTTAGTTAATTTTTAATTGAATAGGGAATTAATTAATATACATATTTTCCCCTTTATTATATATTTGCTAGTTATTTTTATTTATTATTTTTAATTAATTATATTATTTTATTGAATAGGGAATTAATTGGAGATTGTGGATAAAAAGGACAT
>MKYO02028044.1:146993-159892 GCA_002013955.2 Citrus medica | reverse complement strand
GTCCAACTCTGAAATTTAATACTTATTAAAATCAAAGATTTCAAATCTTAGCATTTAAGTCCAAATTACTTAAATCCACAAAATACTTTACTTTATAAAAATAAAACCTTTTAGTTTATGAAAAGTATTTAATTAAATTAATCTCTTGAGTTTCTCAAATGCTAAATCATGCATCAATTAAATCATACCGGCTTTACAAGAGTTTATTGCATTAATTTGTTCGTTGAACTCTAAACTATATTCTTGATGTCGCCGTTGTCCGTTGAGTGTCTTCAAACTTAATTTCACTTGATTCACTTGCATAAATATTATCCTTAAAAAACTA
Organism: Citrus medica; assembly: GCA_002013955.2. Lineage (NCBI taxonomy): Eukaryota > Viridiplantae > Streptophyta > Magnoliopsida > Sapindales > Rutaceae > Citrus > Citrus medica. The sequence goes on along the minus strand of MKYO02028044.1, from coordinate 159,567 downwards.
GTGAAAATGTGAAATACAATATTTATTAAATCATTTAATACATATGTTTGTTATCATCAAAATTACATTATGTATAGCCCTTTAGGCTAACAATCTCCCCCTTTTTTATGATGACAAATATCTCATGTATTTTGACATTTATACTCCCCCTTAATACATGGCATATATAATTAAACATATAATCAAATTCAAAACAAAAACTCCCCCTGAATATTTGATTTATGATAATTTGTAAGCTCCCCCTTAATATTTAAAAAATATGCATAAATACTTGAAATACAAAATATGTATTGCATGTCTTCATATTCAAAATACATGACTTCTCCCCCTTCATCATCAAAATTACTAGAAATTCATGCGAAGATCGATAATATGTCAATGGTTAATCAAGAAACATATAATAACCAAACATCCAATTAACCATTAAATGATCATAAATCAACATGCCATCAAAAGAATGCTCTAAATGCATATTATCCAAAATCATATTGTATGCTCCCCCTAAACATATCATATTTATCTCCCCCTTCATAAAAAATAGATAGATGTAATCGAAACAAGAGCATAAAAAATAATTCGATAAAGATATTACCAATTTTGTGCGAGCAAAAATTTCAGCAGAGTCTCCCTTTAAAATGAACAAATCCTTAAATATACAACATGGTTAAAAACACTTCCATATAAGCTGAAACAATTATAACAAACCAACAACTCCATTAATTCATTAAGCAATACACATATAATCATTAATAATTAAAAGTACTATAAATCCATGCTTATACCAAAAAGAATATCTCAATGATTAATCAAGAAGCATAAAAATAAAGCATGCAATTAATCCAAAGAGTCATATTCATTCTAAGAATTCAGAAAATATCATCCAAATATAAATTATCCAAATATTAAACAATCATCATCCGTAATCCACAATTAGAACAATTATGCATATGAAAATGTAGGTGCATAATATAATAAGGAACCATGGTAATTTAAAATACCCAAAATGCACAAATTCGGTTTTGTGAAATAATGAGTGAAATGGATTATTTGCCCACCAAATGAACTTTGAAAATGGAAAGTTGAGCATGTACTTGCAATTGTTGAGCTGAATGAAGAGAAGCTCTCCAATAAATACCAAGGCATTCCTTCGGTGAATGCATCCAGAAATTGAGAGAAACAATCCAAGTGAAGAATTTTTGAGAGAGTGAGCAATTGGAGAGCGGGTGTATTTGAAAGGTTTTTCCTTTCAAATGTATGTGAAAGTACTGAGTGTATTTAGGTTTTGGGAAGTGAGGTTTCTTTACTCAAATATTGTACTCAAAATAATTGTTAGTAATACAATATAACCTCTATAAATTAATACTCGATAAATTAATAATCTCTATAATATAATAATTTCTTGCGATCTCGACACGGGCCCTGAAGCTAAATTAATAATTTTAATAAATTAATAAGATAATAGTTTTTCTGAGAACTCTTATATAACTCTGTGGTCCCATTTATATCATAAATTAATAATTGTAGAAATTACAAATACTGTGAAATTACAAATGTAACTGACTATGTCAATTTATTAAAATGTGAGTCTATTGTAACTTGTTTTTTTCTTGAAGTTTAAATCTAGTTGAATCTCATCTCTAAGTTTAAATCTTCTTGAAGTTTAGTTCATTGAATACATTTAGATAAATTTGTGTAAATACATAAATTTAATTAATCAAGTAGATAGGTACATTAGATTAGTTCTAATTCAATTTATACAATTTAATAACTAACATTTAGTTTAGTTCATTGAATACATTTAGTAAAATTCATGAATTTATTTAATCAAGTATACATTATTTATTTGATGAATTTATTTAAACTCTATTGATTATATTTGTAAAATACAATGAATTTTTAGTCAATTAAAAGTTAGTTCTTTGTACTGTAAACACACTCTATAAATTAATAAATTATTAATTTATCGATTAATTAATATCTCTTTAAATTAATAAATTTCTATGGTCCCGAAATTATTAATTTATATAGGTTATACCGTACAATTATTTTTCTTTTGCTCTTGTGGATGTAGGCATATTGCCGAATCACGTTAAATTATTGTGTCATTTATTTTGCTGTGATTATTTGGTGCAATTGATTCCGCATTCTACGCACAACAACATGTATAATTAAATTTAATATAATCACCACTTATAATGGCACTTATAATGGTTTTCAAAATAAATACATACATATTATAGTTTCATTTATTTGTTATATAGCTAATATAGTACCTCTAATATTAGAATACATCAAAGATAATACAATCACTGAACGCATATATGAAACATGTATTTGAATTTTATATAACCACCAATTACATGCTAATTCTTCAAAATAAATACGCATAGACCAAAATATTTCTTATTATATAATTGATATAGTAATTTAGAGGTACTCTAGAATTTCTCCTCTCATAGGTGCCCATGTACTAGGTCTTCTCATACTCTTTAATCTTTTTTCATTTTACTTATTGTTAACCCTATCTTGCTCACTGATATTCAATAATTATGCTTAATAATTTTTCTGTAGATTTCTTTTACATAAAATATTAAAGGCAGATTATGTTTTTTTTTTAATTTTTTTCGAAAGAACAAAATATGAACAGTTAAAAAAAGAAAAAGTAATAAGTTTTGAAGTTGTTTTGTTGATGATAGGAAATTAAATACTTTTTTACAAGTTCATTTGCATTTTATTCTAATTAAATTTATAATGAAAAAATTAAAAAATACATTGTAATTTTACTTTTCTCAAATAACCAAATATGTTTTCACTGTTTTTATTTTTACATACTATTTTAAAACAAGTTACGAAATAAAATTTTCTTTTGAGCAGATAAGATCAAAATCAAATATCATTTTCTCTAAAATAAATGTAAAGAATACCAATTGAAAATTAATACAAAACGCACCCTTTTCTTTCTTCTATTTCTTTTGTCGCCTTCTCCCCCAAGTACCACTTCTTACCTTCTTCAGTTTTTCTTTATTTTCTTTTCTGTACTTCCTCAATCACAAATTTTAACTTTCCAGAAGGGCCTGAATTGAGGTAATCGATATTTTTGCATGATGATACATTTTCTTGATATAAAAACAAATGCTATAAATAAGTAGCCATAAAAGCCGAGGCTTAATTTTTAGAGTCGCATGGTAATAAAATTTACCCATAATTTCGATTTATTGATTGTTCTTTTCATGTTTCATGGAATTCACATCATGAAAACAAAGGCTTGGTTTGCATCAGCAATTATTTGTTCTACTTCGAACTTTTGTATTTCGACAGCTATTTTATTTCGATACTGGGTACATATTTTATATTAGGAATTAGGCCGGGTATAGCTCATCAGGCAAACGAGGCATTGCACGTGCATGCAAGGGTTTAGCCATAAAGAGATCAAATTTCGACTCCGCTAAATCAATTTTCTCCTCATTCGATGGCACGCTCCAATCAAATCCATGAAGAAGTCTTGCCAATAACATTACAGTCATCTCAGACCCAAGTGCCACGCCCATGCAACCACGTCTTCCTCTACTAAATGAAATGAATTTTAATTCTGGTTCGGTGAGCTCAACTTGATGATGATGATCTGCCAAATTAATATGGCGCTCTGGTTTGAATTTTAAAGGATCTTCCCACACTTCGGGGTTCCGACCGAGCCCTTGTCGGCTTAGCAAAATATGACTGCCTTTAGGAATGAAGTACCCAGCAATTGTGGCGTCACATGTTGAGACATGAGGTACGTTAAATGGTACAACGGGATGAATGCGAAAAGCTTCCCTTAAACAAGCCTTGACATAATTGAGATGGGGAATGTCTGATTCTTGAACAAGTCTCTCCTTTCCAACAACCCTGTCTATTTCGTCTGTTGCCTTTTTAAGGATATCAGGCTGGTTGATCATCTCTGCTATTGCCCATTCTACTGCATTTGAAGGATTGTCCACTGTTGCAACCATCAATTCCTGCAATGAACATATAATATTGTGAGAAAGGACTGGTCCAGTACTCAGTAATCTCTATTTTTGTAAAGCGAGCACTTCAACATTTTGTAAAATATATACTTAGGTTAACTTTATGGATTTATGAGTTTACGAGGATATTTTTATAAATTTGACAGGGGTTACATTAATACATTTAGTAGAGTTAATTAGTAACTCAAGTAATTTTCCACCTCTGATCCCTTTGATTTAAAAACTTCGTAAGAAAACTCATCGTAGCCATAAAATAATCATTTTTTTGAGTTAAAGTTTTGATGTGTAGCTCAATATTATGAAAACTGTAAAGAATGATTGGTAAAACTCAGAAACTATAAAGATATTATGAAAACTGTAAAGAATGATTGGTAAAACTCAGAAACTATAAAGATATTATGAAAACTGTAAGGAATACTTGGTCAAACTCAAAAACTATTAAGGAAAAATAACAGCAATCTCCTTTGTATCTCTTTACCGTGCATTGGGCTTTGATCTCGGGGACTGATAACCATGGCTTCCCATTTTCATCCTTCGCTAAAATGAAGGCGTCAAGCAGGTCCTCAGCCTCCTTCTTCTTCCCACATCTCCATTGTCGAACCCTTTCATCTATAATCGGATCGTGATACTTGGAGATGGTTCTCATAGCATCACTTACAATCCTTTCATGGCCTTCTAAATCGAACACTCTCATCCAAGGAACGTAATCTGATAGAATGAAAGAGTAGATGTGGTTAAGTACAATGAAGAGTGATTCAACGTGCTCTTCTTCTTGAAATCCTGGTCCTCCACTATGTTTTCCTTCACCAAAATACCTCCTGCTAAACATGATTTTCCTAATCACGTTTCCACAATAACGACGAGCTACAAGTCTTACATTTATGACAGAATCAACGTTATTGCGAAGGCATTGATTATAAACGAAGCTAACAAGATCGTCAGCTTCTTCTCTTCTCTTAACGAGTAAAGAGTGAAGTCGCACTGAATTTAACACATGAGAAGCCACCACCTTTCTCATTTTCTTCCATTGCTGTCCCCACGGCACAACTGCCGTTGACAAGAATCCACCGCTGAGGTACTCTGTTTTTTTTCCTGAAATTATTTTGAAGAAAATATTAACACTGCACGTGTTCAAAAGCACATGGGAGATTACTGTTACGTAATTTGAATACATAGAACTAGTACATGCATAATGCTTAGTGCAAAATATTAATGTTGCTTGAAACCGTGTCCGAAGTAAGAAATAAATTAAGTAAACAAAAAAAAGGGGCAAAATTTCAGATGACATGTATATCAATATATCATATTTTGAAAGAGCTTTATCTTATGGGAGTTTAATTATCTCTTTGAATAGTGTTAATTCTTAACAAATGAAAACATATCCTTTGGAAATCTCCGGATAATTTGAGGATACAGAAAGCTTGCCCTTGCGACAGTGCCGAATGATCCTGGTGCAAATCTGTTGCCTAGAATTGGCAACACTTTGTTAAATTTGAAGAAACCAGCAACAAGAGCAATCAGTGTCACCAAAATAATGGTTGTAAATGGTAATTTAGATTCATAAGTCGGAATATTTTCAAGATTAAAAAGGAAATCCATGGAGATAATTTGATTCAAAAGTATGAACAGCAAAATAATGGCTATCGAAGTAAGCAAAAAGCAATTCTTGATGGAATGAAGAGGAGGCTGCATGCATATTTATACAGAAAGATGATCGTCAACTTAAATTAACAGTTGCTTTCAATCAAATTAGGTAGATTGCACAGGAATCACAAGTTGCTTTCAATCAAATTAGGTAGTTTGCACGTGAATCACAAAAACCATTCAACACACTGGATGTATACTAGAACCACAAGATCTATTTGAAATATTTCACATCTTGATGTTATTGTTGAACAAGTTCTAAGCTCAGTTTTTTTCAAACTTTAATCATAATTAGTTTGTCTCTATTAGCTAATGAAAAATGGACAAAACCCTCTATGAAAGAAATAAGAACCCTTCATGTTTAAGCCCCTCCAAACCGTGGTTAGATTAGTTAAGTATTAATTTAATATTAGATCCTTAATCCAACGTTGAACTTAAAAATGAATAATTGCGGGGTAGTAAAATTTAACCCCCTCCAATCTTCTCACTACCCTGATTATTCAATTAGTACCACTTATTTTCAAATTTACCCTTATTAAAACATAAACATATTTTTTTCTTCTTTTCACTCTCATCTCGTTTGCACTCACTCAGGCACCACCATATACGAGTATTTTTAAAGAAAATGATATACTTCGCCATGATCTATAGTGCAACACTAAGCCACCCTATTTCACATTGGGGCAAAGAATTGCCCCGCCTCGCGATGCATTATGCAGGGCAGAGCCGTTGTGCTGCACTGCTTTGTGCCATGTGACCAAGGAAGCCACTTCTCGCACGCCATAAAGCAATCGCATTTTGAAATTTTGGCTAGAATTTCATTTCTCCGTTTCCTTTGTATTTAATCTTTTTTTAACAATTAATAATGTTAATTTGTATAAACTATTGTGAAGTAATTGTTGATCTCTTTTGCTACTTAAGAAGGATTTTAATATTTCTTTAAAGAATTTTGCATGATTGAAACTTGAAATGAAGCTAGAATCTTTAATTTGGTTTCTTCTAAAAAAGAATGGATTAGTTCTAGTTTGAGATATGTCAAGATACATTGTGACAAGAATTTTATAGTTTTGCTGTGTGGGTTTTGAATTTAATTCAGAGAAAGAATGTGAAATTAAAAAAAAAAGTTTTCTTGGAAGTAAGGGTAGTTTTAGAAAGATACTATATTAATTTAAAAGTGAGGGTTAGTGAGAAAAAATGAGGGGATGAAATATCATTACTCACAATTTTGTATTACATACTATCTTATAAGATTAATCCTAATTAAAAGGGATTTATTAAAGTTTTCAATAATTTGGGTTTTATTATATCTAATAGGGTGTGAGCTTTTAATATGTAGAGGTTTAAAAGTAATTTATATTTCTATGACAGACTTAAATATACCGATGATAACAAAAAAAGTTATTTATATAAGTACTTATGGTCCTCAGATCACACATAATATTTTAGTCTTTTCTGACATTACATCATCACGGAGAGTGCAGAAAGAAAGCTAAAGGATTCTCTTGGAAAACGTATTAATTTAGAAGATAAACAGCACGGCTCTAGAGAGTAATTAAGCGCATTTTGAATTCAGGTGCGTTTCCGTATATTTATTTATTGATTTTTGATAATACGACATGAATGTTTCTGAAATTATAAATGATGGTTTTCATCAAGGTTAATTATTTTATAGCATTTAACTGATCATTTTTATTATTTTGGCCTTAGTGGCCTTAAAGCTTAATTATATACCATTTATTTTTTCCTAAAATGTATGACTTTCAATTTAATTAAGTTTATGACGATTTGAACGAATTTCACTTCTATGAAAGAAATAAGAACCCTTCATGTTTAAGCCCCTCCAAACCGTGGTTAGATTAGTTAAGTATTAATTTAATATTAGATCCTTAATCCAACGTTGAACTTAAAAATGAATAATTGCGGGGTAGTAAAATTTAACCCCCTCCAATCTTCTCACTACCCTGATTATTCAATTAGTACCACTTATTTTCAAATTTACCCTTATTAAAACATAAACATATTTTTTTCTTCTTTTCACTCTCATCTCGTTTGCACTCACTCAGGCACCACCATATACGAGTATTTTTAAAGAAAATGATATACTTCGCCATGATCTATAGTGCAACACTAAGCCACCCTATTTCACATTGGGGCAAAGAATTGCCCCGCCTCGCGATGCATTATGCAGGGCAGAGCCGTTGTGCTGCACTGCTTTGTGCCATGTGACCAAGGAAGCCACTTCTCGCACGCCATAAAGCAATCGCATTTTGAAATTTTGGCTAGAATTTCATTTCTCCGTTTCCTTTGTATTTAATCTTTTTTTAACAATTAATAATGTTAATTTGTATAAACTATTGTGAAGTAATTGTTGATCTCTTTTGCTACTTAAGAAGGATTTTAATATTTCTTTAAAGAATTTTGCATGATTGAAACTTGAAATGAAGCTAGAATCTTTAATTTGGTTTCTTCTAAAAAAGAATGGATTAGTTCTAGTTTGAGATATGTCAAGATACATTGTGACAAGAATTTTATAGTTTTGCTGTGTGGGTTTTGAATTTAATTCAGAGAAAGAATGTGAAATTAAAAAAAAAAGTTTTCTTGGAAGTAAGGGTAGTTTTAGAAAGATACTATATTAATTTAAAAGTGAGGGTTAGTGAGAAAAAATGAGGGGATGAAATATCATTACTCACAATTTTGTATTACATACTATCTTATAAGATTAATCCTAATTAAAAGGGATTTATTAAAGTTTTCAATAATTTGGGTTTTATTATATCTAATAGGGTGTGAGCTTTTAATATGTAGAGGTTTAAAAGTAATTTATATTTCTATGACAGACTTAAATATACCGATGATAACAAAAAAAGTTATTTATATAAGTACTTATGGTCCTCAGATCACACATAATATTTTAGTCTTTTCTGACATTACATCATCACGGAGAGTGCAGAAAGAAAGCTAAAGGATTCTCTTGGAAAACGTATTAATTTAGAAGATAAACAGCACGGCTCTAGAGAGTAATTAAGCGCATTTTGAATTCAGGTGCGTTTCCGTATATTTATTTATTGATTTTTGATAATACGACATGAATGTTTCTGAAATTATAAATGATGGTTTTCATCAAGGTTAATTATTTTATAGCATTTAACTGATCATTTTTATTATTTTGGCCTTAGTGGCCTTAAAGCTTAATTATATACCATTTATTTTTTCCTAAAATGTATGACTTTCAATTTAATTAAGTTTATGACGATTTGAACGAATTTCACTATAAGAACCATATATAAAAAATTTTAATAGGCATGGCGCTCAAATGAATTTGAATTTTATGGTGAAATAATTTAAGAGCTTCATTATAAGAGCCGAAGAGGAAATTTTTCATATGAATAGTGCTCAAATTAAGTTGGTACATATTCTATATTATAGTCAGAGGGGTTTAATTAATAATGTTGTATTATTAATTAAATAAATTCGAGAATTAATGGTACATAAGTCATTTTATTTTGATTCATCATTCTGTCATTAGATATATTTATGTGGGGGTAAGTTTTGGATTACTCCCTCGATAATTGATTATCTTCAAATTAATTCTTTATTTTAAAAAATCTCAAGTCATTTCAATGTTTATTCAAAAGATAAGGAAAAAATTGTGTGGGTCGATGATTTCTTTTTCTTGTCTTCTCAAAAAATTCAGAATAAATTTTGGGCTTTTAAAAATGAGGAGATGATTTAAAGATAATTAATTTATGAGAGATAATCTAAAACTAACTCAATATATGAAGACTTAGTGAGTCATGAACATTTAAGGTCTAACAAACTATTTTATAATATCTTAAAACATTTTGTTAAATGGTAAAAAAGGACTTCAACAGATTATGAATGTTGTCTAGGAGAATACTTCTACTGACTTAATTATTTTTACGAAATCTGGATTGAATATTTTTCAGAGAAAATATTTTATAAGACAGTCTCACTACCTTAGCATACTAAATCGGCGAGGTGGTCCACTAAAATTCTATCAAGTAACAGAGTTGTAAATCCTAAAATCAGTACTTTTAATAATAATTCCAGTGAGTCTCTAAATGAAACTCAATGTTAATCCTACTTGAAAACCGATTACTGTGGTCTCATAGTAGAACAACTCTGGACCGTCCCAGTACGAGATGGGACTGCGCATGTTTCTGTCTTCCTTTGATTGAAGTTTGACCAGAACATCTGGGAAAGGGACACGGCGGCTTTGTTATGTCACGACAGGCCATGGTTTCAGGTTTCAGGTTTCAGGTTTCACGTGTTCTATAATGTTTTGCTGACAAAATGAAAAACGTGTTTGTTATGGCAATTTTTTGAATACTTTTTGCATTTGGATAAAAATGCATTGTATAATTGTATCCACTTCCTAATTTTTGTGGTTAAATAATAATAATAATAAATACATAAATCTCTCTATCTTGATTTCATTGTTCGCTGTAGACGGCCCCAGTTATGTTTTTGTCAATTCTTGTTGGCCGCATATGTTTTCCGCATTTAAAATTGGAACTCAAATTGGAAAATGATGAACACATGAAAAGAAGTCTAAAGGACGATAAAAATACAGCGTGGTTTTACCGTTTCACGTGTTTCCTTAATCTTTCTTTAGTTTTGCATGGAACACGATAAATAATAAAATAAAGAATAAAAAAATAGAAAATCAGCTCAAATTTCTTCCTTCTGTCATTTTCCTTTTCCTTATACGTTATCAGCTCAAATCAGCTCAAGTTTAATTCCCTCCACTCATTTTCCTCGTTTGGATTTGTAAATTCATCCCCATCATTTCCAGCCATTTGCTTCGATACCGGACTACGACTGCTTCTTGTTATGTCACTGACAATTTTTTGAAAAAGGTATTTGTTATGGCAATTTTTTGATTACTTTTTGCATTTGGATAAAAATGCATTGTATGATTGTACCCACTTCCTAATTTTTGTGGTTAAAAAATAATAATAATAATAAATAAATAAATAAATCTCTCTGTCTTGATTTCATTGTTCGCTGTAGACGGCCCAGTTGTGTTTTTGTCAATTCTTGTTGGCCACGTATGTTTTCCGCAGTTAAAATTTCACCAAATCGGAAACAAGGTGGTGGCCCCGTTTCGACTTGGGACCAGAAGTACATCCTTGTCGTGTCAGTATTATGAGCATCGGCGGACTCGGAAAAAATAATATACTAGGGACTAATTTACACATTGACAAAATATAAAAATTAGAGAAATTATTACTCATATATTTTATATTTATTTTGTTATAAAAAATACTACAATACTTTAAGGGTATATCAATCATTCATCCTTAGTTGACAAAATATATCAGCCGACCACCAAACCGTTAGTTGTTGTTTGAAAGTTAACGGAGTTACAGTGAATTGACAATTTTACCCTTAAAAATTATTACTTGTATACCCTTAGATTCTCTTTTTTATCACATGTATACCCTTAAATTATCACTTGCATCATATGAAAATACCAAATTACCCTTCTGACGTCATCATACTTAAACGGCAACTAACGGTTTAGTGGTCAGCTGATACATTTTGTCAACTTAGGGTGGACGATTGATACACCCTCAAAGTATTGTAGTATTTTTGATAATGGAATAAACTAAGAGTATACAAATGATAATTTCCCTAAAAATTAAAATCTTATGAATTCATAAGTTTATGAAATTTATTTTACTGAATTTATAGAGGTTAAATAAAATAATAGTCAAATCAACTAAATGGGTTATTGTGTGTTTTTATTTATTTTTAATTAAAGTGTTGATTTTTATAATTTTTAAAATTAAAGTTTAAATTTTATAAATTTATGAGGATTATTTTATAGAATAAATGGGATATTTAATAAATTTAGTGAGACTAATTTGAAACTCAAATAACTTTCTCTTTAGTATTTAAAATTTATGATCGCCAGTTGGATCTTTTTATCTCGTATCTACCTTATATACCTTCAACCTTTAATAATAAATAATTAATTAGTTATCTAAGTTCACATATATGCATACTTTGTTATATTTTTCTTCATGGCATAACTATTTCTGTTCAGTCCTCAACATAGATGGTTTGCTAATTACATCCATTTAATATGATCTTATTGGCTGAAGAACTTGCATTTCTATCATATGGCCACACAAAGTACTTGACATTGAATGAATGAATCTTAGATGTGTGAATAATAATAATTATAACTTCTCAATGCAGACACTAAAATGTGAATTTCATGTAAAAGTAACTACTAAATAAGAAAAGTACATAGAGATATTTATAGCAGTTGTGACAACAGATTATTGTACTGATATTTACAAGCAGATATATACCTGAAACTTACATTATTACATTTTTATTTTATGAAGTACATGCCTAACCAAATACCCCTTACGAAGGAGGAATGTTTCTACTCCACTTGCATTTCGCAAGGGAGAAAGATGTAGTAAATAACCTCCACACAATTATGTTAATATAGGGAAGTTGAGTCCATGGGGACTCGAACCATTGCCCTCATAGTCATGCTTGACTTTAAGGGCAATGGTTCACCACTGAGCTATAAGCCCAAGTGGGAGAAAAATACATATTTGAGTGCACTATTTTCTGTTCTTTTAGTGTTTGGGAATCCATAATTTTCTTGTTTTTTACCTTCATCCATACAAAATTTGCATTTCAACATCTATACATGAGAATCTCTCTCTTCTCTCTCTCTCTCTCTCTGTATATATATATATATATATATGTATGTATGTATGTATGTATGTATGTATGTATGTATGTGATAGTCTTTCGATGAGAGGTTTCTTAAGTTATTAAAGTAAGGGAATAAACTGAAAAAAAAACACACACACACTTTAATATACTACAAGAAAAAAAAATAGTACTTCTCTCTCTCTCTCTCTCTCTCTCTCTCT
>MKYO02028044.1:128071-146715 GCA_002013955.2 Citrus medica | reverse complement strand
TAACTCAAATGGAATAACAATTACAATCATGAAATCATAATTAACTAAAGATTAAGATTACAATAAAATCAACGCCTATGAGATTTAATAAGTCTGACAGTTATTACAAAGTTAATTAAATCTCATATGTGATCCTGTTCAATGTAGTCGTACTACATCAATAAATTCATACATGATTAAGACAAATCATTCAATGAATTTATTACAGTCTATACCTAAATAAAGTGTCCAACTTTATTTATCAACTGCGAACTAAATTTATTTAATCATAAGATAACTTGTATTTATGTCTTCTGTGAATCCACATGGTGATCACATAAATATATATAATATGATTAAATGGATTTTAATACAAATATTAATGCAATTAAGATATTTGAATAAAATACCTCATTTATTTTATTAATCAGAAAAATAATTTATTACAATTAAATAAACACATATGCTTTTAAAGAGCATATTTTCCCAACATAAAGGACCATGTACGTTTCTTGAGACTTGATACACTCCTGTACTTTCTTCTCTTCCAAACTCGGCATTTTGCAAAGTTTGTCAATGACAGTTGATTCTTACGTCTAATATTGTTTTTTCGTTCCTTTCAGCTTGAGAAAGGTGAGAGCTTATTTTCATATGCAAGGGACACGACTCTCAAATCAACTAACACTATGGTGCAACCTTCGATTCCAAAAGACTTTGTTATGGGCTTCATGTGTGCTTCCAATGCCCTCTGTAGGTCTTCTCACAATTGGAAGTATCTGTGCTGATGTAAGAATTCAGCATCAGAATATCCAGAACTAGATGCATTATCTATGCTCGATGCCGCAATGAAAGTCTTCCTGGCAAAGCGACTAGCATCTAAGTAAGTATAAATAAGTTATTTCGGTTTATATATATTGTTGTTTATCAGCTTTGATGTTTGATAACTAATGTTTCATGTTTATATGATTTGCCAGTCTCTTGTATGTTGGAGTTCAATTATTTTGGTTTATATACTAATTGTTGTTTACCCGCGTTGGTGTTTGATAACTGATGTCTCATGTTATATGATTTAGCAGTCTTTTGTGTATTGGAGTTAAATTTCACTTATTACCTTGGTTATACAGGTCAGGTAATTGTGGTTTTTTGGTTAATATATAGTTTATGGCGACCAACAGATCAAAATAAAAAGCTTGTGGAAGATCGGAGTACTCGTATTAGATAATTTTCTCTTAGAACTGAATGATCGCAAATTTTAGCACGCTTAAAATCATTTTCATCTGTGGCAAAGATACGGTTATGTTTTTAAGCTAATTGTTTTAAGGTTATGTTTATGATTGGGTGGATGGTAAATGTTAGCTACATAGTAAAAGTAGCTGTTTTTACGAAATACCTTATTTGTGGTGCATTTATTTCCTACTGAATAAAAAAAAATCACGACATTAAGAAATTTTTAAAACTACGGAGCAAACCTTTTGGCCAATTTGAAACTACGGAGGATTTGAGATGAGCCACAGAATCTACAGGAGAAAAAGTGAAGGGTCCAATTTCAGTTCCATCAGGCAGCTTAAACTTCAACCTTACCAATTTTTTAAAGCTGAACACACAACAAAACATCTTTTACCTCTAATTTCACTCTGCAACGCTCTATTCTATTTTCCTGGGAAAATACATGCATTTTCTTGAGAAATAAAGTTTAACAGATTAGAATTATATATCATGAGGAGGTGTGCGAATTTGACCTTTTAAGTCAACTGGATCTCGTTTTGCTCAGTTGGTCAACGACTAATATTTGTACGCAGTAAGATAGTTAATGAACATTTCTAGTTACCATCAGGGCCAAAGATTCCTTTGCTTTGCTTTCAGCACCGAAGTTATCCGATGCTTTCATGAATTGGATTTTGTTATTGCTTCCTTTGGAAACGGCAGACATAATTTGTTCTTTTCTTTTCCTTATTTATCGCAGCATAAATTATAAAATATTTATAAAGTTGATGTGCTAATGTTTTTCTTTTCTCTTAAATTATTATAAAGCTTTTGCTTTCGTTTGGGAGTGGCAATAGTGGCGATGATGCTAGTCTCTTTACATGCATTTCAAACACAACTAATATTATTTGAAAAAACAAATCCACGAAATATTCTCATCACTACGATTTTTCGGCACTGTTCAGTGTGATCACCAAACCTTCTTTATTACAAAAGTCAAAATGTACAATTAAATTTGTTCCATATGATTAGACAAAGATCTATCAACTACCTCTTTGCCTATTGAACATATATAGTTCAATGTCCAAGAAGAATTTTCTTGATTGATTGCAATTCGTAGACAACATCTGTTATGTTCATTCGATCTTGTGGCAACTCCATTGAACATGCAACTCCAATTCCAACCATAGATTTGAGACATTCAGTTCTGCTGTTGATTCTTGCTTGTCTTTGATTTTGGTTAGTAGCAGTCAATTCTTCGTCATCATTTAGAATTACTGCATCCACAATATCTATCACATGATCAGGCAAGGCTGTTTTCGCAAAGCTATGAAGATTCAAGTCTCCCTCAAACATAACATTTGTGGGTCTTTTACTTGTCACCATTTCTAACAGTAGTATCCCATAGCTGTAAACATCTCCATATGCTGACACTTCACTCCCAAAGCCATACTCTGATGCCATCCAAACAATCAATTCAATCAATTTATATTAAGTATCATAAAAATTTACGTGTCAAAAAAGATAAATATAAAAGCTAATACCTGGAGCAATATAGCCAATAGATCCTTTGATACCAATAGTGCTTGTTTGCTTATGAGTGGATGGAAGGAATCTTGCTAAGCCGAAGTCACCTAAATGTGCAGTCAAGTCAGCATCAAGAAGAACATTGCTGGGTTTGAGATCACAATGAGCTGTTTGAGGTTGACAATCATAGTGCAAATATTTCAATGCACAGGCTACATCAATGGCAATGTTTAATCTCTGATGCAAGTTTAGATTCCTTGGCGCCTCGTCTGCTTCAACATCTTTAGTCATTGGATGTAACCAATCCTCTAAACTTCCATTAGGCATGAGCTCATATACAAGGGCCTTAAAGTCATTTCCTTGATAATCAACTCCTGAACATGCAGTGAGAACTTTGACAAGATTTCGATGCCTGATGTTCCTCAATGCATTGCATGTTGAATCAAAACAGAGTAAAAACTCTAATTGATCAAGAAGAAGAAAAACTCTCTTTAGAATAATCTCACAAAATTGCAAAAAGAGAAGAACTCTTAAGAAAACTTTCAAATGCTTATAATAAAGCTTTGATTATTGAATGAAAAAACTCAAATACAAATAAGGTATTTATAGGTTACAAGAAACAATCTAAACCACTCATTAAAATAACCACAAACTAATTTAAACCATTGAAATTAAACATGGGAAAAATACCTAATTTTCACCTAACTAAATTGATGTAAGCAATGACATCAAATTAATTTAGGTGTGGACTTATTTGGGCTAATATTGACTTCTCAACACTCCCCCTCAATGTTAGCCCCCATTCTTTTAATCACGCCAAGCTGACGACGGAAATGTTCAAACTTTCCAACACTCAAGCTTTTTGTAAACAAGTCAGCAATTTGTTCATCTGTCTTAACTTGCCTCATCTCAATCTCTTCTTGCAGAACTTTTTCCCTAACAAAGTGGTAATGCACTTCCACATGTTTAGTTCTTGCATGAAAAACAGGATTCTCCGCCAGCCGAATTGCCGATTGGTTGTCACAGTACAACAGAACTGCATAATCTACTGGTTGATGTAGATCATTCATTAGTTGTATCAGCCACGTGCTTTCTTGAGCTGCCATTGCTGCTGCTCGGTACTCTGCTTCCGTAGTTGACAAGGACACAGTCGGTTGTCTCTTGCTACACCAAGAAATCGTTCCAGATCCAAGGGTAAACATATACCCAGTAGTTGATCTGCGAGTATCATGATCTCCTGCATAGTCAGCATCACAGTAGCCAACTAGTTTGCAATTTCCACCTTTCTTGTATAGAAGACCATAGTCTATTGTACTCTTCACATATCTGAGTACTCGCCGAACCGCTTCTAAATGAGACTTCTTCGGATTTTGCATGTATCGACTCATCACGCCAACTGCATAAGAAATGTCAGGTCGAGTCAAGGTTAAGTAGATTAGACTACCCACTAATTGTCGATACATCGATGCATCTTCCAGGTCTTTGCCTTCATGTGCACACATCTTGGCATTTGGTTCCATCGGCGTTGAGATCGGCTTACATTCTAGCATCCCAAACTTCTTCAACAAATCTTTGGCATATTTCTGTTGACAAAGAAATATCCCTTCTTTCGTCTGATCAACCTCTAGCCCAAGGAAATGCTTAAGTTGTCCAAGTTCTTTCATTTGAAAACGAACTGACAAGTTCTCCTTTGTTCGGAAAATTTCTTCAACATCATCTCCAGTGATGATTAGATCATCTACGTACACGAGCACAATAGCTATCCTTTCTCCATTAGCTTTAGCAAACAAGCTGGAGTCTGCAGATGTTACTGAATACCCACTTTGAGTTAGAAATTCAGCAATCTTGCCATACCACGCCCTGGGTGCTTGTTTTAGTCCATAGAGAGCCTTTCGCAGCTTACACACATACTCAGGATGACCTCGATTCTGAAAACCCATCGGTTGAATCATGTAGATCTCCCGATCCAGCTCTCCATGGAGAAAGGCATTCTTCACGTCCATCTGCCACAAGTTCCAGCTTTTGTTGGCTGCAAGTGCAAGTAAGACTCGGACGGTTGTAAGTTTTGCCACTGGACTAAACGTTTCGTCATAGTCTAGTTCATATTGTTGAGAGAAACCACGAGCTACCAATCGAGCCTTGTACCTCTCGATTGACCCATCTGGACGGTGCTTTATTTTGTAAACCCATCTGCAGGATATGGGTTTCACATCTTTTGGCTTTGGCACGAGTTCCCAGGTCTGATTTTGCTCAAGTGCAGTGATCTCGTCTTTCATAGCTGTCATCCACTCAGAACTCTGTGACGCTTCTTCGAACGTCTCAGGTTCTATTCCAGTTGCTTCTTCAACTATGGCTGCATTAGCGTATTTGGGATTTGGCCTTCGGGTTCTTGTTGACCTTCGTAATGGAGTTGATTCTTCTGTTTCACTAGGCACACCTTCTTCATCTGGTTGTCGATACACCCTAGATTGCCAAGGATTTAGAGTTACTCTTCGTTCGCTATCACTATCGCATAGATCCCCAGCTGAGCTTAGATGAATTTGGACAGAATGCTCCCCCATCTTTTGTTGTAGCATGTCTTCGAATTCTTTCGAGTCTGGCAGCAAATACATAGCATACACAGCTGAATACTCGAAGATAACTAACTGTAGGTTTCTTGTTCCACAATTTCTCAAAGGGTGAAACAAACTCCAACCTTGGTTGAGGAAGCTTGTTGATGACATGAGCTGCAGTTCTCATACCTTCGGCCCAAAATCTTCCAGGTACATTCTTCGCATGTAGCATACTCCGGCAAATTTCAGCAAGGTGCCGATTCTTCCTCTCTGCTACACCATTTTGTTGTGGCGTATTGGCACAAGTATACTGATGACGTATTTGGCATTCCCGTAGGTATTGAGAAAACTCTCNGTTCTATTCCAGTTGCTTTTTCAACTATGGCTGCATTAGCGTATTTGGGATTTGGCCTTCGGGTTCTTGTTGACCTTCGTAACGGAGTTGATTCTTCCGTTTCACTAGGCACACCTTCTTCATCTGGTTGTCGATACACCCCAGATTGCCAAGGATTTAGAATTACTCTTCGTTCGCTATCACTATCGCATAGATCCCCAGTTGAGCTTAGATGAATTTGGACAGTATACTCCCCCATCTTTTATTGTAGCATGTCTCCGAATTCTTTCGAGTCTGGCAGCACTTCTTTTTCTGAGGTCCACCATGAGGATGCTTCATCAAACACCACATCTCGTGATGTGTAGCACCTTCCATTTACTGGATCACAACACTTCCACCCTTTTCGCTGGTTGTCGTATCCCACAAAGATACATCTGACTGCTTTCTTATCGATCTTGCTACGTAGATGGTCAGGAACAAATACATAGCATACACAGCCGAATACTCGAAGATAGCTAACTGTAGGTTTCTTGTTCCACAATTTCTCAAAGGGTGAAACAAACTCCAACCTTGGTTGAGGAAGCTTGTTGATGACATGAGCTGCAGTTCTCATACCTTCGGCCCAAAATCTTCCAGGTACATTCTTCGCATGTAGCATACTCCGGCAAATTTCAGCAAGGTGCCGATTCTTCCTCTCTGCTACACCATTTTGTTGTGGCGTATTGGCACAAGTATACTGATGACGTATTTGGCATTCCCGTAGGTATTGAGAAAACTCTCCCGAGCTATACTCACCCCCGTTGTCTGTGCGCAAGCAACGAATCTTTTGCTCCACTTCTCCTTCGACTATCTCTTTGAACTCTTTGAACTTTGAGAATGCTTCAGATTTTTCTTTCATGAAGAAAGCCCATACATATCTGGAGAAATCATCAATGAACGTAACCATATACCGCATTCCGCCAATTGATGGTTGCTTAACGGGTCCAAACACATCAGAGTGAATTAACTCTAATGGTTTCTTTGCTTTAAACTTCGACTCCTCGTATGGCAATTGATGTGCTTTACCATATTGACATCCCGCGCAAACAATATTTGTTCTCACGTCAAGTTGAGGAAGTCCCTTAAGCATCGACTTCTTCACCATCACACTTAGCTTGGAATAATTAACATGACCTAGCCGCATGTGCCACAGATCTGACGTCTCATTCCTTCTTGTCTTGTCTACGTATGCAGACTCAGCTGACATCACATAAACTGACTCCAATCGTCGTCCCTCCATCGTAGGCTTTTCAGAGATCTTTAGGTCTCGGAATACCTTCACATTTTGTGGACCAAACAAGACATAGTGGCCTGATGATGTCAATTGAGCTACGGATAGCAAATTTTTCTTCATTCCTGGAACATGGTAGACATCTTGAAGTGGCACTTGGTTGGGACTATATCGAGGTGTAACGATTGCTTTACCGATGTGAGCTATCGGTAACCTTGAGTTGTCAGCTGTTACCACCACACGATTTCCCTTGTACTCAGAACAGTTTTGCAACTTCTGTCTATCACCCGTCATATGATTTGAGCAGCCTGAGTCTACGATCCAATCATTCTCGTAGTTAATCTTTTCTGGTGTTGTTACCGTGAGAGCTAATTCTTCTTCCTCCATAGCGAGTAATGCTTCAGCATCCCAGCTATCTTCACTATCTTCTTTAGAACTAGAAGTAGCAATATTGCTTTCGGTAGACTTCTTTTTGGACCAACAATCTCTCTTCATGTGGCCCTTTTTCCCGCAATTGTAACATTCGCCATCGAACTTTCTATTACTGTCGCGATTCTTCGAAGCTCCCCCTGGACGAGAGCCATTCCCTCCCTGATGACTTTTTGTCTGTTCACCAGTCTTTCTAGATCCGCCTTTGTTGTGCTGTCTTGAACCACTTCTGCTTTGGTTGGTGTAAAGCGCTTCCTCTTCACCCTTTAGTGAGACTCCTCCTATTTTCTTGGCCATAGCTTCTTGGCCTGTCAGCAAATTTTCAAACTCAACAAGTGATGGTTGTGTCGGCCATCCTTGTACATCGGCTACAAAGCTTCGGTATTCGGGTCTCAAGCCATGGACAATTATTCTTTTTATCCTGGCTTCCCCAATAGCAGCTGTCGGATCTAATTCTGAAATTTCGCGGCATATCGACTTCACCTTGTGAAAGTATTGGGCAACCGCCATGTCGCGTTGCGTCATTGATAGAAGTTCATTCTCGAGAAGTTGCAATTTTGTATCGTTCCTCTTCGAAAAGAGTGTAGCGAAGGTGTCCCACGCTTCCTTCGGTGATTTAGCATCCCGAATGTGCTCCAACATTTCTTCTTCTATTGTGGTCTTTAAAGCAAACATTGCTTTGCCTGCTTTAATTTTCCACTTCCGCAAGACGCCGTTAGCATCTTCTGCTGCCGGTTGTGTAACTTCACTACCACCGACAACCTCCCACAAGTCTTGACCTTGAAGGTAAGACTCTATACACGTTGCCCACGTGTTATAGTTTTGGTTGTTGAGCTTCTTGATTCCTCCAACAACTTGAAGATCACCCATCGTATCGACAAGACTTTGACTACACCGAACAAGCTTGAGTGACTATCGTGCAGAGTAATACACTACTCTTGACACAAAGAAGCTCCTTCTCAAGGTTTGTGATAACCCCAGCAATAATCTCAAGAAATCTTTTCTGATGTGGAAGATCAGTCAAAACTGCAACCACAGAGCATACTCGGAATTTCAAGAGACTTTACAACCAATGCTCTGATACCAAATGTTGAATCAAAATAGAGTAAAAACTCTAATTGATCAAGAAGAAGAAAAACTCTCTTTAGAATAATCTCACAAAATTGCAAAAAGAGAAGAACTCTTAAGAAAGCTTTCAAATGCTTATAATAAAGCTTTGATTGTTGAATGAAAAAACTCAAATACAAATAAGGTATTTATAGGTTACAAGAAACAATCTAAACCACTCATTAAAATAACCACAAACTAATTTAAACCATTGAAATTAAACATGAGAAAAATACCTAATTTTCACCTAACTAAATTGATGTAAGCAATGACATCAAATTAATTTAAGCAATGACATCAAATTAATTTGGGTGTGGACTTATTTGGGCTAATATTGACTTCTCAACATGATTTGGGTCGTAGTTTCAAAAGACCTGAGACTCGAAAAAATTCAAGAAGATATTGGGAAAAAAGTAGGTTTATTTGATGATTCATGGAAGAATAAAAGTGTCGAAGACAAAGCTCTAGACATCTTCCAGAGTTTAAGAAAGAAGAGATTTGTATTACTGTTAGATGATTTATGGGAGCGAGTTGATTTAAAAAAAGTGGGCGTTCCACATCCCAACCCACAAAATACTACCTCAAAAGTGGTATTCACAACCCGCTTCATTGACGTTTGTGGTAGCATGAAAGCTCACAGGAAGTTTAAAGTGGCATGTTTATCGGAAGAGGATGCTTGGGAACTGTTTCGAGAAAAAGTTGGAGCAGAAACCCTTGAGAGTGATCATGATATCGTTGAGCTAGCCCAAAATGTGGCCAAAGAGTGTGGTGGTTTGCCACTCGCACTTATTACTATTGGTCGAGCTATGGCCTACAAAAAGACAGCGGAGGAGTGGAGACACGCAGTTGAAGTGCTAAGAAGATCAGCTTCCAAGTTTGCAGGTTTGGGAAAAGAGGTGTATCCTTTTTTAAAGTTTAGCTATGATAGTTTGCAGAATGAGACGATTAGATCTTGTTTCTTATATTGTTGTTTATATCCCGAAGATTATGGCATTCTTAAATGGAACTTGATTGATTGTTGGATTGGTGAGGGATTCTTAGAGGAATCTGACAGGTTTGGTGCAGAAAACCAAGGATACTACATTGTGGGCACTCTTGTTCATGCATGTTTATTAGAAGAATTAGAGGATGATAGAGTAAAAATGCATGACGTTGTTCGTGATATGGCTCTATGGATAGCGAGTGAAATTGAGAAGGAGAAGAGAAACTTTTTGGTTTGTGCTGGTGCTGGATTAAAAGATGCACCGGATGTTGAAGGGTGGGAAAATGCGATAAGATTGTCATTGATGCAAAACCAAATTGAAACTCTGTCAGAGGTTCCCACATGCCCTCATCTCCTCACTTTATTTCTTGACTTTAACGGAGGGTTAAGGATGATCGCGGATGGCTTCTTCCAATTTATGCCTTCTCTCAAAGTTTCGAAGATGTCAAACTGCGGGAATTTAACTTTTCAATTACCTTTAGGGATGTCAAAGTTGGGTTCGCTACAACTTCTTGATATTTCACATGGCTTGGTACAAGAGTTACCAGAAGAGTTAAAGAAGTTGGTACATCTGAAATGTTTGAATTTGAGGTGGGCATATAGGTTAAATAAAATTCCACGGCAACTAATATCAAATTCTTCAAGGTTACGTGTGTTGAGAATGTTCGCTACTGGCTATGTGTGTCTTCATGAAGCATCAGAAGACAGCGTTTTATTTGGTGGGGGTGAAGTTTTAGTACAGGAATTGCTCGGTTTGAAATATTTAGAGGTATTGGAGTTGACCTTGGGAAGTTATCATGCTCTCCAAATTTTTTTGAGCTCAAATAAGTTAAAAAGTTGTATTCGATCTCTTTTCCTCCAATTTTTCAGAGATAAAAAGTCGACTATTGATGCTACGGCTTTCGCAGATCTAAAGCACCTCAATCGATTATACATTTATTTTGCTCCGGAGTTGGAAGAATTGAAGATTGATTATACAGAGATAGTTCGAAAAAGGCGGGAACCTTTTGTTTTCCGCAGCCTTCACCGTGTTACCATATATAGTTGCGGTAAATTGAAAGATTTGACGTTCCTCGTTTTTGCTCCAAACCTCAAGTCTCTCAATCTAGACGGTTGCGATGCTATGGAAGAAATAATCAGCTTCGGAAAACTTGCTGAGACTCCTGAGATGATGGGACATATAAGCCCTTTTGAAAATCTCCAAACTCTTCATTTATCGTATTTACCAATTTTGAAGAGCATCTACTGGAAGCCATTGCCTTTCACTCATCTGAAAGAAATGGTGCTACGTGAGTGTGATCAGCTTAGAAAGCTTCCACTCGATTCCAACAGTGCAAAAGAGCGTAAATTTGTTATTCGTGGAAAAGCAGACTGGTGGAACCCACTTCAATGGGAGGATGAAGCCACTCAAATTGCTTTTCGTTCCTGTTTCCAATCTCTCTAATATAAATTCCTAAGCGGTGGTTGCAAAATTTGATTTCTGGTGAGTGCTGTTTCCTTAACTGTTACATTTATTCTCGTCGTTTGCTTCGTGCAAAATACTAGGTCTTTTGTTCTCTGTTTTTGTTTCAGTCTCGTTTTTTGTCTCCTGCTAATCACAATTAATTCTTGAATTATATGGAATTGATGCTTTATAAATTTGCCGGCATAGCCATTTCTTTTTCCTTTTTTTTTGGTCAAATTTGATGCTCTGTTTTTTTTTAAAACTTTTTTGTTGTCAAATTTTGCTCTGTTTTTCAAGTTGATGCTTGAATATTTGAATTCAATTAATGCTCACATGAATTTCTTTAGTTGCCGTAAAAGGATATTAAAAGAAAAACTCTTTAATGTGTTTGGCAAGAAAGAAAATTTTCAGAAGTAGAATATTCTAGAACTGAATCTTATTATCTGTTTTTTATACACAAGAAAAAAAAATGACAATACATGTATTTATATTAGTCTCGTGAGCTAACCAAATCTATTACTAACTACTAACTAGTAAAACAGAGAACAAAGAATAAAAGATACAGAGCACAATAGGCATGTGTAACTAATTAAGCTGAGCTGTCAATAATCTGGCACACTCTCAATCATTCTAAAAGTGTGTGCTTCCTTACTGAAACACACACTTCTAGAATGAATAGAATTAAAACGGAGAAAATATTAAGTATACTAGCCCTCGTTACAGAAAATCAAATAAAAATAATTTTTTTGGAGCTTGGATTTTCTATAGTCTATTATATGCCCTTTTATAATTTCTTCTGTTCTAACTATAACGAAATTTTTTGTTCAAGGATTTTTATTTCGGGTATTAATAATAGTCCACCAAAAGAGGGAACACTTGGATGCTGCTCTAAGGGTCTATCTAATCAATAGCTGGAAGCAATTGAGAAGGCGGTCGCTACTGTGTACAAAGCCATGCAGTATTTGCTATTCATCTTAATAATTATGAAGCTTTGGTAAAATTTTCAGACAAACTTGACATGTTATTTTGAGATTTGGTTCGTGATTTTGTATGAATATCGTTGTTCCGTTTGAGTTGGATATGAATTCGAGTCTAAATATTCTTTGGTTTTCAATTCTGAACTCAATTTCTTTTTTTTTTTCTTTTTTTCTCAATTATGTTATGCAGAAATGATTTTTACTAAATCATTTTTGATGAATTATTTAAATTAAACAATTGGAATCAGAATTGTAACGATTTATCACAAGCATGCTAATATGATAATTCTGAAACTATCATTTTTTTTTTTCAATTTGCTGCAGGGAAAGCCAAATTTTGTATTTTTCAGTTAAAACTGAAAACTGAGAAGTAACACAGAAATGTATTTTCAATTTGCTTCTCTTCCCTGCTTGGGTTAGGTTGATTGAAATTCCACGGCAACTAATATCAATTTCTTCAAGGTTACGTGTGTTGAGAATGTTCGCTACTGGCTGGTTCAATTTTCATGGAGCACCAGAAGACAGCGTTTTATTTGGTGGGGGTGAAGTTTTAGTACAGGAATTGCTCGGTTTGAAATATTTAAAGGTATTGGAGTTGACCTTGGGAAGTTATCATGCTCTCCAAATTCTTTTGAGCTCAAATAAGTTAAAAAGTTGTATTCGATCTCTTTACCTCCAGTCGACCGGAGATACAGCGTCAATTATTGATGCTACGGCTTTAGCAGATCTAAACCACCTCAATGAATTATATATTTATGAAGGTATTGAGTTGGAAGAATTGAAGATTGATTATACGGAGATAGTACGAAAAAGGCGGGAACCTTTTGTTTTCCGCAGCCTTCACCGTGTTACCATATATTCGTGCCATAAATTGAAAGATTTGACATTCCTCGTTTTTGGTGGAAAATTGCCATGCTATGGAAGAAATAATCAGCGTTGGAAAATTTGCTGAGACTACTAAGCTAATGAGACATATAAGCCCTTTTGAAAATCTCCAAAGGCTTGATCTATCATTTTTGCCAAATTTGAAGAGCATCTACTGGAAGCCATTGCCTTTCAGTCATCTGAAAGAAATGGCGGTAGGTCTGTGTGATCAGCTTAGAAAGCTTCCACTCGATTCCAATAGTGCAAAAGAGCGTAAATTTGTAATTCCTGGAGAAGAAGACTGGTGGAACCGACTTCGGGTGTGTTTGAGATTGAGGTGCTGTAGCTTTTAAGCTACAGCTGCTGTGAAAAAAAAGCTGTAATTATGAAATAAAAGTTAATAATATAGAGTAAATATAAATTTTAAATAATAATTTTATCAAAATTATTAAAGATATAATAAATTTTATATTATACAAGTGAAAAATTATATCAACATAGGTTAAAAGCTACAGCAGCTAGTGTTTAACAAACACTTTAGTGCTATAGCTTTTAAGCTACAGCTGCCCAACCTCAATCCCAAACGCACCCTTCAATGGGAGGATGAAGCCACTCAAAATGCATTTCGTTCCTGTTTCCAACCAATGGGAGTACTGAGCGGTGGTCGCAAAATTGATTTCTGGTGAGTACGTTTGTCTTTTAAAAGAAGAATTTAAAAGAAATTTATTCTTGTCGTTTTCTTCTCTGTTTTTATTTCAGTTTCTCTCTCTCTCTCTCTCTTTTTGGTCTTCTGCAAATCACAATTAAATGTTGAATTAATGGAATTAATGCTTCATAAATTTGCCGGCACTGCCATTACTGTTTTCTTAGGGGGGGTGATAGACTTGACTGTTAGCAGCAGCAAGTTCTGGGAATTAAGTTTCCACTTTAGAGGGTGGAATCCTCCAGAAATAGAAGGGTAAGAGTAGAGACTAGAGAAATTAGAGAAATAGAGGATTTGTATTTTGGATTCAAGAAACTCCCCTTTTTCTTGTTCATTTATTTCCTTAAATACTCCTCCAAGAGAGCTACAGACAAAACATATTCACAGCACAAATTTTACAGTGCAATATTCTCTCTAACAAACTTGACAGCACAATATTCTCTCTAACAAAATTGACAGCACAGCAAAACATAATTGCAATAATAGTAAATAACAAATTCAGCATAATATCTTGAAGAATGAAGAGTATTTAAGTACTGTAATCGGTTGCACTATCATTCCCGCACAAAAATCTTGAAGCTTGAAGGGAACTTTGGGCTGTCTCTTAGGCCTAGCTTGAGCAACCGGCTGTGCAGTGGTTGTATCATTACCATCCTCATGGAAATGAGCCTTGTCCTCAAGGCTAATCTGAGGAAAAGTGGCGTGGAAAGGTTCCCAATTCTCCCATGTAGCTTCATCACGTGTCGTGTTAGACCACTGCACTAAGACTTGCTTGACCTTTTGCTTATTTGCCTTGATAGTTCGCTGGTCCAAAATGCATAGAGGTATGGAATAAGGTTCTGCATTTGGTGGTGGGTGGGCGGGAATAACTTTAGCAGGTTTTGGACATAACTTGAGGATTGAAATGTGGAACACGAGATGGATACGAGATGGATACAAGATTCATGAGGTAACAATAAGCGATATGCAACCTTTCCAACTCTTGCCGCTATTTGGTAAGGACCATAATACTTCTTGGTAAGCTTGTTACTTAGACGGTGAGCAATAGAAGACTGTCGATAACGTTAAAGCTTAACATAAACCCAGTTACCAACCTCAAACTCCTTATCGCGACGATGACGATTTGCTTGGGTGCGCATTCTTTCCTGTGCTCTTTGAAGGTTCAACTTGACAGTAGCCAATAGAACTTCTCTATCCAATAATGCAGTGTTTAAAGAATCAATAGGGGTCTCTTCGCTGGAGTATCCTACAAGAGGTGGTGGGGGCCTGCCATAGACAACTTGGAATGGTAAAAATCCTGTAGAGCTGTGTGTACTGGTATTGTACCAATATTCGACCCATGGTAAAGCTGCAGACCATCTATTTGGATAGTCTCCAGTAAATGCTCGCAAGTATGTCTCGACACAACGGTTGACCACTTCCATTTGCCCGTCAGTTTGCGGGTGATAAGCAGTGCTAGGTCGTAACTCCGTTCCCTGTAATTTAAATAGTTCTCGCCAAAATTCACTAATGAATAGAGGATCACGATCAGTAACAATGGATCTAGGGAATCCATGAAGTCGAACGTACTCGCGAACAAAATATTCAGCCAATTTCGGTGCAGTAACTCCCTCCAGCAAGGCACAAAAATGACCATACTTGGACAATCTATCAACAATAACCCAAATAATTGTCTTACCGTTTGATTGTGGTAAAGAAGTAATGAAGTCCATTGAAATGTCTTCCCAGAATTTGGATGGTATGGGCAGCGGTTGTAAAAGCCCCTTGGAACAGAAGTTTTCTAGTTTGGTTTGCTGACAAATTGAACATTCTCGGACATGTTGCTGTACCTCTCGGCACATTTGCGGCCAATAAAAATTGGCTGATAATCGAGCATAAGTCTTTTGTTCCCCAGAATGCCCGCGAATCACTGAGCCATGGAATAGGTTTAGAAGGCGTTTTCTGAGCTTCATACTATTAGGAACAAAAATTCTACCCTGATGGTAAAGTAAGTCTTGTTGAATAGAAAAATTATTATCTGTGTAAACCCCTTTCTCAATTGACTGTAAAATTTGTTGGGCCGTGTCATCCAAAGCAAGGGCATCTCGAATTTCAGTTAGGAAAGTGCTAGTAGTGACTGAAATTGACATCAGATTACCTTATGCTTTGCTTGTCCATCGTGAAAGAGAATCGGGTCCACTATTTTCCACTCCAGCCTTATGCTTAATTGTAAATTCAAACCCTAACAGCTTTGTCAACCAAGTTTGCTACTCTGGTGTCTGTATCGTTTGTGTAAGGAGTTGCTTAAGGCTTTTATGATCAGTGAATATGGTGAAAGGTCGGCCCAAGAGATATGGTTGCCATCGTCGTACTGCTGCTGTGATTGCATATATCTCACGACTATACGCAGATGCAGATTGAAATCTTGGTGGCAACTTCTTACTGAAATAAGCAATTGGATGTCGATTGGGAGAGAATCGCACCCACAGCGAGACCAGAGGCATCCATTTCCACTGCAAAGACTTTGAAAAAATCTGGTAAAGCTAAGATAGGAACTTCAGTCAGAGCACGTTTGAGATGCTCAAAAGCTAAGTCAGTTGCTTCACCCCAGTCAAATCCGTCCTTCTTAAGCAAATCAGTTAATGGGCTTGTAATTTAGGTATACCCCTTTACAAAACGTCGGTAATATCTTGTGAGTCCCTGGAAACCCCTCACAGTAGCAATTGTTTTTGGTTTAGGCCAATTTAAGACAGCTTGAATTTTGGTGGGATCAACACTCACTCCTTGGGCTGAAACAAAATGGCCGAGATACTCTAATTTAGCTTGGCCGAAACTGCACTTGGACAACTTAGCGTACAATTGGTTTTGATGGAGCAGCTAGAGAACAATTTTGAGATAGTAAAGGTGTTCCTCATGGGATCGGCTGTAAACAAGAATGTCGTAAAAAAAAATAGAATGAACTTACGAAGATAAGGTTTGAAAATAGAGTTCATTGTGGCTTGAAATTTGGAGGGGGCATTGGACAGCCCAAAGGGCATTATAAGAAACTCGTAATGACCTTAATGTGTTCGAAATGTGGTTTTTGGAATATCGAGTGGGTGGATCCGAATTTGGAAATACCCACTCCGTAAATCAATCTTTGAAAAAATGATGGCCCCATGTAATTCATCTAGTAATTCATCCACTGTAGGTATCGGAAATCGATCCTTGATAGTGATGGCATTTAGAGCTCTGTAATCGACACAAAATTGTCATATCCCATCTTTTTTGCGAACCAAGAGGACGGGTGAGGAGAATGGGCTAGTGGAAGGTTGTATAATTTGATCTTGAAGCATCTCTTGAACTTGCCTCTCGATTTCATTTTTTTGGTAATCGGGGTAGCGGTATGGTTTAACATTCACAGGAGTAGATTGTAGGAGAAGAGTGATTTTGTGGTTAAAGGGTCTATTAGGTGGAAGGCCTTTTGGGATGCTAAATACAGCTGGATATTGGTTTAGTAGTGTTAGGAAATCTTGGTGAAGGGTGGAATCCATGGATTGGTGAATATTCTGGGTTGAAGATGGATTGCCTAGTTCGAGTTCTAAATGGAAGTACTGAGCTATTGAGGTAGTCTATTGTAGTCTTTTTAGTTGGTGGAAGGATATAAGAATGGGGTGGGGCTGAATGTTTTGAGCTCCTTCAAGTTTAATAGGCTGCCCTTTATATGTAAATTCCATAGTTAGGGCTTTGTGATCAGTGATAATTGTTCCCAACTTCTCCAGCCATTGTACCCCCAAAATAGCATCAGCTCCACAAAAATCTAGTATATGAATGTCAGCTTCAAATTCAACACTCTGCATCTCGAAGTTAACTTTCAAACAGTGACCTTCGCTACGAATCCATTCCCCATTGCCGACAGCTACCAAAAACGATATTGTCTTCTCAATAGCCAAATGAAGGAAGTGAGCCAACCGCGGATGAAGGTAATTATGTGTACTCCCAATGTTAATTAATACTGATAAATGTTGATTGTTAATTTTAGCACTGAGTCTGAAGGTTGAGGGACCAGTTGTTCCAATCAAAGCATGAAAAGAAATTTCGGGGCTTGGATTCGTTGTTTCTTCGTTAGGCACCGTATCCTCCACCAATATTTCTTCTTCGTGAAAACTTTCTAATGGTTCCTCTGTCAACAATAGCAAAAAAGGGTGAGTGCGACAACGATGGCCGGGCTTGAATCGTTCATCACAATTGAAGCACAAGCCTTGGGCACGACGGGTTTGCATTTCGGCGGTTGTGAGACAACGAATAAGAAGGGCTGTCTTTGGTGGGTTTGATGGATTTAGTAGTGGGAGGGGTAAAAGTGGGGGCCGTGGTTCTAGCCGTATATTTGTTTCGTTGCGTGTAGGTATGGGTATTGATGTATTGGTTGATTTCCATGAAATGGATTTTTGGTTATAGGACAGCAATTTATCTTCAATCAATTTGGCTAAAGTAATTGCATCAGGAAGGTTAGAAGGTTTGTGAATAGCTAACTCATTTTGAATGGTTGGTTTTAAACCTGAGATGAAGCAATCTAAAATGGCATCTGGGTGAAGGTTGGTGACTCTGTTACAGATGTTTTCAAAAGCTGATTGGTAAGCCTCTACAGAGCTTGTTTGGGTAAGTTTGAATAAAGTGGATCTGTGATTAATATAGGAGGAAGGGCCAAACCTGCTTTCAATAGCTCGGGTGAGAGCTACCCAAGAAGATAATTGTTGATTCTTGTGCATCCATTGGAACCAAGAGAGTGCTTGGCCAGTCATATAGAAACTAGCGATGTCAATTGTTGAGTGTTAGAAAATGCATATTTATAAAGGAGAAAACCGTCATTTTACATTTCAAGTCTTACTAACAACCCTTACTTTTATGTATTTAACCTTCTTGTGATTTAATTACATGTGTTTTATTTTAATTAAGTATTTTATGTATTTTAGGGGCATTATAGTCATTTTATAATAAAGGAGAGATCAGACGGCAAAACCGACATCACTTTTGAACTCAGGACGGTCGAAAACCTTAGGAGGAGCATAAAAGGAAAAATGGCACTATTCACATGTACGGTACTATTCACGTATACAATACTGTATATGTTACTGTTCACAGTACTGTTCACATAGACGGATTGATGACGTGGCATTGACCGATGATGTGGCATTGACTGATGAGGTGTCACGATCCTGTTGGGCTAAAATTCTTATGTACTGTTGATGGTGACGTGGCAGCATATCAGTAGATGAAAAATCTCGTGTACGGTACATGAATCACACAGGATTATT
>MKYO02028044.1:21330-116583 GCA_002013955.2 Citrus medica | reverse complement strand
AGAGAGTCTAGTGAGTGAGAGATTGGGTGTATTGGAGTTTTGGGTAGTGAGCCAAAATATTACAATACTTGTAATCCTTATTTCACTAGTAAAATATTTCCTTCTGTTTTCGCCCGTGGACGTAGGCTAAAAGCCGAACCACGTAATTTCTGGTGTCCTCTATTGTGCTTGTTCTTTATTTTATTCCAATTTTACTTCAGCTGCGTGTCTGCTTCAGTCACCAATTTCCTAACAAATTATTTTCTTAAAGACCAAATTAACATAATTCTTAAATCATTTATAAAACAACATTTATCATATAACAGATCGTACATGAAACAATTTGCCTTGAACAGTAGCAAACAAACAAGAATCTCAACCACATCACGAGATCGCCCACGTCAAACCAGGTATACTTAATGAGTGGACCAGCTAATATATTCAAAATTGGAATTAGTTGAGGATAATGATTAGTGCTAATACATTTACAAAGAAAAATCATGCCTATTGAAAAACTCATCTTATTAGCAGCAGCCTTATAAGTAGCATCCAATCATAGTTTCATGCAAGATTTTGAGATTATTCAAATGCTGATCCCGGGAATGGAGATTAATAGATAATGGAGACAGGTTGACTGCAATATCTAATTGTAAGAGGGATTTTTAGTCGTAAAAACAGATTCCAAATCTTGGAATGAAGTAGCAAAAAAACGAAACAAACAAATGGCAAGAGGAAGTGACTATACAATAATAACATCGACTTGCAATTCAACATTTATACAGTTTTACACACCAAGAAAAGAGAAAATTACAATAGCAATTTGGCTACTAGAAGACGTTCATTCATGCTTATGCCTGTCATATGGATTTGAAACATGGAGTAAAAGCATTTAGAGTGGCTTCATCCTTCCACTGCAGCTCATTCCACCAGTGTTGCTCTCCCCTAATAACAAGTTTTCGTTCCTTGGCGCTGTTGTAATCGAGTGGAAGCTTCTTGAGATTCGGGCAGCCAGATACAAACAATTCCAAGAGATTTGGAAAGGGCAATGCATTCAAACAGATCTTCTTCAGATTTCTTACAACTTGCAACCGAAGATATTGGAGTTTCGAAAAAGTTTTTTGCACTGGAACTTCTTCCAATTTCCAAACACTGATTATTTCTTCCATTTCATAACAACGTTCTACATGGACCATCTTGAGATTTGGGGCAAAAACAAGCCATGTCATCTCCCTCAATTTACTGCAATAGTCTATGGTAACACTTTGAAGGCTGTTGAAACCATAAAGTTCTCTTGTTGTTTGAATTTCTGCATAGTCAACCTTTAGCTCTTCCAAACTTGTACAATACACAAAATCTAGTTTGTCAAGATACTTGAGATCTGCTATGGACAAAATATTCCATGACCTTGAATCCTCACAGCGGCGAAGCTCTAAAGCATATTTACAACTCTTGTACTGTTGGCAGCTCAAAAGTCTTCGTAGAGCATAAAAACTTCTTAACGTGACGCTTAATACATTTAAATGTTCCAAAGTAATCAGCTCCTCTACCAAAATTTCACTACCACCAAATAGAACGCTATCTTCTGGTACTGTATTAGCAGAGCCACAATCTAGCATCCTCAACACCTTTAACGAAGAAAAATTACAAAGCAGTTGCCGTGGAATCGTATGGAGATAACGCATGTACTCCAAGTTCAAACACTTCAGATTTTTCAAGGCTTTTAATTCATGTGGCAACTCTTTGATGAAAGTTTCTGAAAGATTAAGATATTGTAGTGAAACCAATTTTGAAATTCCTGAAGGCAATTGACTCAAGGAGCGATTCTTTGATAGGTTTAAAACTTTAAGAGAAGGCATAAAATCGAAGAAATCACTGGGGATAGTATCTAAAAAATTAATGCCAAGGAACAAAGTTATAAGCTGAGGGCATATTGGAGTTACTGGTAAAATCACAATTTTATTTCTCATCAACGATATCCTTCTCTTATCTTCCCATTGTTTAACCTCGGGTGGTTCAGTTAATTCAATACCGGCAGAAACCAAAAAGTTTTCATTCTCCACTTCACAGGCTATCCACAAGGTCATATCACGAATCACATCATGCAGTTTTACATAATCTGATCCTGCTTCTTCCAATAGGCATGCATGAACAAGAACACCAATAATGTAGTATCCTTGGTTATGTACTCCATTAATTCCTTCATATTCCTTCAGAAAACCCTCACCAATCCAACAGTCTATCAATTCAATTTTGCTAATTTGATAATCCTCTGGAAATAAACTACAGTATAACAGACAAGATCTAAGGACGTCACTAGACAAACTATCATAACTGAATTTTAAAAGACGAAACACCTCTTTCTCCATACCTGGAAATTCATAAGCTGATCTCCTTAACATCTGAATTGCATAGCTCCATTCTTCGGGTGTCTTCTTGCTGCTCATGGCACGACCGGTGGCAATAAGTGCAAGTGGCAAACCACTACACTCCTTTGCCACAGTTTGGGCTAACTCCGGAATATCGGGATGACTTTCAAGAGTCTCTTCTCCGACCTTCTTTAGGAGCAATTCCCAAGCATCTTGATCTGCCAAACACTCCACCTTGAACTTTTTTTGAGCTTCCATGAGGCCACAGACGTCCACAAGACGAGTTGTAAAGACTATCTTTGATGCATTTCTTGAACTCGCAGGAAAGGGGACACCCACTTTGGCTAAATCAATTCTTTCCCATATATCATCTAACAATAGCAGAAATTTCATTTTGCTCAATAAATTGAATATGCCTGATGCTTTCTCTTCAAAGCTTCTATTCTGAAGCCATCCTATTCTTTCTCCGATTTTCTGTTGTATATTCTCAAGTTGCATGTCTTTTGACACCACTACCCAAATCACAATATCAAAATAATTTGGTGTATTAAGGAACCTGTTGTTGATTTGGGTTAATAGTGTAGTCTTGCCGACTCCCCCCATGCCATAAAGTCCGATGATTCCAAATTGTCCTTCTACAAGACATCTCCAAACTTTATCAAATGTTGATTCTAGGCCGATTATTGTTGGCTGAAGAGGCCTTTCATCCACTGCTGGTTGTGGTACCTTTTCAGCTACCACTGCAAAAGCTCCATCATCTATTAAAGTAGCCACAAGCTGCAGCTTTTTAGACACTTTTTTCCCAAACTTGTAGCTTGACTTGCAGTTCTTGGAGCAGTAGCCTCCAAGACATAGTTTTTCAATTTCTTGAGAGCTGTCCCTTGTCAATTCACCTACTTCAGCTTCCACAGCCTCCACCCTTGAAAGCCAACCTTGCACTCTGTTCAGCCGTCTTAGTTGTTGTTGCTCAGCATTAGCGACCCTCATCATCACATCGTTCTTTGTTTCGATTAGTTTCTGCAATTCGGTCTGGACGGCAACCAGGTTATTTTCAAGCTGGCTTAGATATGCTGCTTTTCTGCGGGTACAATTTATGAAGCTAGTGGAAAGGGCATCACATGTAAGTTGGATTCCCAAAATATTACCCATAGTTTGTATGAGATTGAGAGTACAATAGAAGGAATGCAACACAGTATGTATTCGTTTGTGGTGTCTATGATTTTAGAGTGGCAGAAGCTTATTCACCTTGTGAGGGCTGATCAGGTGGCACCATCACTCTCCTTACGATTTATAAAGACCGATAGTCCATGAGTAGGCCTTGAATTTTTCTTTTAATTTTAACATTTAAAAGGTAGAGGTGAAAAAGTGTAAATAGTATTTTTGTCCTTGTACTTTAATAACATTTCTTGAAAGTCACTCGATCTTAAAATTTAATTAAGAAGATATTATAGATTTATAAGCCCTTAAAATTTATTTGCAAGTAAGCCTATAAGACTTACTAAAAGTCGTCAACTCGTCATGACCAAAATTGAAAATTCTTCCGCGTGCGAAATACGGCATGCACAGACGTATTAAAAACAAAGGCCAGCTATGATATTCTTCGTATACTTGCATTCCCTATCATCTTATTAATAATTTCAGACACGTAGTTCGTTGCTTGTGATTTTTCATATGCAAAAGCACAGTCAGTGTTACAAAAGTGATTTTTAACAAAATTTATTATAATATTAAAATTAACTTTTAATTTTTTTAAATTACTTTTGAACTTTGAGCTTCGTGAAAAAAATCCTAAACGGGTCTCAGAAGTATAATTAGAACCACGAATTTATAAAATGAAAAGGAATCCATCGCCTAATATTATAGTACGCGCGCAATTGATTGTTATCAACTAAATTGCTATGATCTCACTTCATAATAATTTATTTTCAATCTCCATCATGGTAGAAAAATTTCATCAATCAACATACCCTACCACCACCCAATAGTCGACCATTTATCATCTTCTATCCGTAAAAAAACGAAAAAAAAATGAGAGGAAAAATTTAGTCCAGAAAAGAAAATATCGCAAGACCAAACAAAGAGAGAAAATAGAAAAAGCAAAGAGCTGTACTGAATACCGGCGGTGATGGCTCCGTACTTGACCATTGAATAGTCGTGATCTATTTTTACAAAGCGAATAATACTAGCTTCTCGTGTCGGTGGCTTGATCATATAACAAAATAGACTAATAATGTTTCAATAGACATTTTGGTAAATGGAAGAAGTTATGATCTGTCCATTTTTATGTTACTTTATTTTAATTTGTTAATTACTATTAATATCTTCGAGTGGGACAGAAAAAGTAAAAGAAAATAGATACCCAATTGTAATTTACAATTACCCATAGTTTGTATGAGATTTAGTATAAGACAGGAATGAAATTACGAGTACAATAGAGGGAATGCAGTATATATTCGGTTGTGGGATCTATGATTTTGTAGTCGCTGAAGCTTATTCACCTTATAAGAAGGGCTGATGAGGTGAGGGCCGTCGCTCTCCTTACACTCTTATAGAGAGTGATAGTCCATGATCTCATTTAGAGAACTAGCTAAGTGGGCAATCGCTCCACTGATCAAAATTCTTATAATAATATCTTGAGTAGGTGTTGATTTTATTTTTTCAATTTTAATCTTTAAAAGGTAGAAGAGGTGAAAAAGCTAAATAATATTTTTGTCCTCCTAAATAACATTTCTTGAAAATCACTCTATCTTAAAACTTAATTAAGAAAATATTATAGATTTTTAAGTTTGTGGCCCTTAAAATTTATTTGCAAGAAACAATTAGAGAAAGTCGTCATGCCCAAATGACTTACTAAAAGTCTGCAACTCGTCATGAACAAAACATCTTCCGAGTGTCAAATACGGCATGCGCAGATGCATTAAAAACAAAGGCCAGCTATGATATTTTCTGCATACTTGCATTCCCTGTCACCTTATTAATAATTTCAGACACGTCGTTGGTTGCCTGTGATTTTCATATATATGTTATTACAATTTACATTTGGAATTGAGTGCCATCTATTTATTCCAGCTAGATCTAAAATGATGTTGCAGTATTGCACTGATTTTTTAGTCACAACGTTTCTCTATGAATTCCTTAAAACTTTAAACACATCATGGAATAATTATTTTCTTAAAGACCAAATTAACATAATTCTTAAATCATTTATAAAACAACATTTATCATATAACAGATCGTACACGAATCAATTTACCTTGAACAGTAGCAAACAAACAAGAATCTCAACCACATCACGAGATCGCCCACGTACTGTAATCATCAAAACAATATTGTTATCAACATCATAATCCCTTCTGACCTTAACAATAATTTTCTTCGTCCTTAATTCATAGGTATAAGTATCCCAAAATATACTTGATGTCAACCTTTACAATTCTTTACAGAACTGCAGCAGACCAAAAGAAAGATTTTAATAATTTGTATGCAAAACTGAAATCATACAGTAATTGAATACAGTGAGAATAGACATGATGGGAATTAGTATATATAAATATCTTAATAATTTTAAAGTTTCTTAAACCGATTTTACATATCTGAAAAATTATAGAAATCGGAATAGCTGCAGAAATCATAATTTTCGAGCGATTGGTTTACAACTTCAGAAACTCATAAGAAATTGAATTCTTGGGATCACAAAATAATTCAATAGAAAGCTTAAGATGTCTAGTTCATAAAATCTGATTTTTTTTTAAATAAGATCTTTGGAATTTAAGAGATTCAGCAGTACTTTTATTACATCAATTCTTCAAACGATCACCAATCTAACATTCATCAAAATTAAGTCATAAAAATCATGTGGTTTATAAAAAGAATTACCTGAAAAAGATTAGCCTTCCCCTTTCAAAAGCAACGTGAAACTCCAAAAACTCTTCTTCCATTGCCTATTCAAACATGGAAAAAAAAAATAGTATCTCTTCTTTAAATGCGTGATGAGTACTGTGCTCTGTTTTCTCTGTTCTTCTTTTTCTTTTTTAGATTTCGAAAACGTAAAGAGTGTTGGAGTCTTTATTTTCTAAAAACAAGACTTTTCCATGTATTCAGTTAAATTAAATTATGTCCTAATGCTATGTCAGTTCCATCATAAGCATTTTTTTTTCCTTTTAACACCAACATTAGCGTATGTTAAGTATCATAATCCATAGTTGGACAATTTGAAATCTCTTCGTGTTTTATCTCAAAGTAGAGCCTCAAACAATTTGTACCTCACAAATTTACAATATCTATGAGGGCTAATAAGACCAAACTCAGGCATATTGTCAAATGTGCTTATACTTTCGCTAGACAAGTCATTTTAAAATTGTCTTTCATTGCCAAAAAACCACATCAACTAATGGTCCACTACTTTAATTTGAAAGCATGCATGCGATCGGCAATAATCAGGGATGTTAGGGTCATGCTGCAGAGTATAGAACATGATTTTATGGTATATCCTTCTTTCTTTATAATTTTTAAGTTTAATACTGTTACTTATGTAGCACATAAGTTGGAAAACATAACATAAAATTTTAAAAATGTATAGTTTTCGTTCCCTTTTTTCCCCTCTAAAAATGGGAAAAAAAGAACGTAATTTTGATTTATTTAAATTACTGTTGTGATAATAATTTTTATTTTATTGATTATTTACCCATACATGTGGCAAATTTTTTAAGATAAGGTGAAGGATGAAGCTGAAAAACATAAATTATATAATTAATTATCCTCTCTAGTAAGTTTAAAGTTTATTATTTTTAACTACATGTTTATAATTTAATTTTATTATGTGTTAATCTAAAGATCTAAATTCACTTCGGAACCATATACATATTTAGACATAATGTGCATGTTAATCTATAGATCTAAATTCACTTTGGAACCATTTACTTATTTAGACATAACGTACTGCAACCATATTGGCATATTTTCACTATAGTATTGGTGTATCGACATTATCTCTAACTGCCCTATAAATCCAAAAATAATCTAGATATACAAATAAACATAAAATAAAGATAATTGGTAGAAAATACAAATTATAAACATATAATTGAAAACGATAAATTTAAATTTACTTAAGAAAGTGTTTAATCACTTATTTCTTTTTTATAATATGACAAATATTATAATAAATATTAATTAATAATAATTAAAATAACAAACTAAAAATATTTTAATAACTTAAAATGATTCATTTTAATTTCAAGATAAAATAAACACATCAACAGCAACACAGCTCATTGTGATTTCACTCATTCTCATTTCTATCATATTTTAATTCCTGATTAGCATATATTGCTCTCCATTATAAATGAAGCCGCTGCCCCCCACTCGTGATTCCAAACTTTATCTTCTTCCTTTTTTAAATTAATGCAAGCAGCCGCTGTCCTTTTTATTAATTAATTAATTCGGCCGCCCACATTTCTTTTCCTAATGTCTTCTACTTTCGATTTTCTTTTATTTTCTCTTTACCCTTAAAATATGCTTATAATAATGAAATATAAAAATTAAAATTAAAATTAAATAAAAATTAACTTATCAAAATATAATTTAACAGAAATTAAGATAAAAAATATGAAAATAATATATAAATTATGAGCGTATCAATCAATAAATGAAAAATAATTATTTTTATTTTTATTAAATATATATTTTTCAGTATTAATCAATTATCTGAATAACTAAAATCATTTAAAAATAAATAAATAAATTATTCTTTAAAAAAAAAAGAAACTTTTTATACCACTCACTATGCTGGTTGTCAAGGGTAGAAGCTTTGGGGACTGAAGTTGGTAACTTCTACAAGTAGTCTTAAGTTGACTGGCAATAACTATACTGGCATGTAGACATAATGTACTGCAACCATATTGGCATGTTCAAATGTTCTCACTATTGTATTGGTGTGTCGATATTATCTCTAACTGCCCTATAGATCCAAAAATAATCTAAATTCACAATTTAACATAAAATAAAATAATTGGTAGAAAAATAATTATGGCTCATTTATTTATCAGTAATTAAAATAGGTGGGAATCAGAATAGACTGAAATCAGAATGAGTTATATTGCCATTGATGTGTTTATGTTGTCCTCGAATCGGAATGAATTATTTTAAGTTACTAAAATACCCTTGGTTTGTTATTCTAATTATTATTATTTAATATTTATTATAATATTTGTCATATTATTAAAAAGAAATAATAATGATGATAATATTATCATTATTGTTTGTTACATTATTATCATTCAAAAACAATAATTATTTATTATGCCAAAAAATAACAATAATAATAAGAAAAATAATCATCATAATTTTTTTCCCCAAGAAGCATTATCATCATCATTTAAAAAAAAAATATCTTTCATGCGAGATTGACTTGCGACGCTTTAACGGCTATTATTTCTAGCAATGTTAGGTGTTGCTGTTTCAATCTAGGGAGAAGCTGTTTCGGTGCGCTAACAATGGGAGGTGTTGTGGCTACTATTCGAGGAGCTATTGGTTCAATGCACTAATAACGGCAGGTGCTGCTGCTCGTTGCAAGGTCCATGGCCAGCTGTCAGTAGTTCGACTTTGGTATGGGTGCTGCTAGTTCGATTTTAGGTGTTGCCCAATTCCATTTTCATGATTTCAATTTTATTTTTTTCTTTCATATTTTCATTAATTAATCAGGGCAAAGTAGGATTTTAGAATTTGGAATGGGGGTAATTTTGTTAATCATGGAAATGAGATTTTGATTTTGATTGTCGAGAAGGAGCTTACATATGCAACTGTAAATTAAGTGAAAACAAAACTTTTTTTCTCTTTGTGTGATTAAAACATGATATATACCATAAATAAATAAGTAGAAAATAAACCAACACAATCCAAAGCAGTTAACCAATCACAAGAGGCACATATTTTTATGTGACACGCCCAAAACGAGAAAAACCACAACACCCTAATATGATATAATCTTCTACTATATTAATGGGATTACATCACAAATTCTTCCCTATATAACACTAAAGGTTAACAATATCAAGAATCTTAATATTCTTAACCTACAATAACAGTCTAATATCTGCCTCTCTAATAAGTATCTCAAATAACAGTCTCTAATAAGTAGGTATCTCAAATAATAGTCAATGAGAGGATAAAATAAAAATTAAGATTAGTAAAACTGTAGAAGACGACGCTACGAACTTATCTTCCAAATTTGAGAGAATTAGTTAAATTCACTTTTTGATCATCCAACCAAAGATAGAAACTCTTACCTCAAAACCAAAGGAATTGCCATTGTCTTCTCTCTCTCTCTCTTTCTGTCTTTTCTTTTACTTTTCTTAATGTTAGCCGCCACTTGCTTTTATTCTTTATACCATTTAAAAAGCTACTTTTAATATTAAATTTCATCTAAGTCCAAAACTTACTGATAATTGCACACCAAACAAAGCCTTTTTGAACTATGGGCTTTTGGGCCTCTAAATGAGATGAATCCAACAAATCTCCCCCTTTATATTAGGTGGGGGGCACCACAAGTCCACTCTCTGCATACAACTTTTCAGCTTCTCCTTAAATAATGACTTTGTCATCATACATGACTCATTCTCCGTTGTGTAAATCTTCTCAAGTTGTAATTGTTCATTCTTAAGCACGTCTCGTATCTAATGATACCTTACATCAATATGCTTGGATTTTGAATGGTATATCGAATTCTTTGAACGATACTTGATTGTCGCAGTACATGACATAGTTGTCTTATTTTACACCCAGCTCTTGTAGGAAATTCTTCATCCCCAAGATTTCTTTGCAACTTTCAATAATTGTAATATCATTTGCTTCAGTGGTAGAAAAGGCAACTCATTACTAAAGTCTAGATTGCGATGAGACTGCTCTCCCTGCAAAAAGAGCACATATCTTAGTAGGAATTTTTCAGAATCAACATCTCCTACCATATCTACACACCTGTAACACAGGTTTGTCACCACCAAAATAT
Organism: Citrus medica; assembly: GCA_002013955.2. Lineage (NCBI taxonomy): Eukaryota > Viridiplantae > Streptophyta > Magnoliopsida > Sapindales > Rutaceae > Citrus > Citrus medica. Next base: position 106,233 of record MKYO02028044.1, on the reverse strand, counting down.
AAACATGCTCTAGAAATGGCTCTAAGATATATGAGAATTCACTGCTGTCTAGTGCTCTATGCCGGGATTAGAGAGAAACCGACTGACTACACTAACTGCATAAGCAATATTTGGTCTTGTACAAATCATGGCATACACCAAACTGCCAACTGCTGAAGTATAAGGAACTCCTCTCACGGAGAAATGGGTTTTGCTCTTGAGATTTTTGGGAACATGAAAAATAAAGATGTAATTTCTTGGACTGCCATTGTTTCAAGGTATATAAATATAATCAAGTCAATATAGCTTAGCAGTATTTTGCTCAGATGCCAAAACGAGATTATGTCTCATGGACTGCCATGATTGATGGGTACCTTCGAGTGAATAGATTCAGAGAGGCTTTGACACTTTTCTGGCAGTTGCAAACTTTAAATATAAGGCCAGACGAGTTTACCATTGTTAGCATTCTTACAGCTTGTGCGAATCTAGGGGCACTAGGACTGGGAGAATGGATAAAGACTTATATTGACAAAAACAAGGTCAAGAATGATATATTTGTTGAAAAAATAGCATACTAATATGCTATTTTGAGGGCACATTTTGAGTGGGACTCATTTAGCGAAAGTTGAAAATCTTAAAATGTTCGGATTATACTCCGTGAACACTTTGAAATGGTATATTTATTCATTAAAAATGATGCTTAGGTGAATGGGAAATTGACTCTCAAAGTGCACCCTTGAAGTTGGAAATTTGAAAGGAAGTGGGACTTATCCCACAAGGAAAAAATATGCTAAGGGATTTGTGTTTATGTATCGATATTTATCCATGCATGAGCAATAATTTTAAGGATAGAGGCTCTCTCCAGATGCGCGTGGGCCCGGGAGGGGTCGAATCCAAGACTGATTTGATTGAACTCGTGTGCGCTCTTGCGTACTGTGTACGGGAATGTTGGTCTAAAATCACCTGGGTCCGCATGGCCACGTTTTAAATTTCCTTTTAAATTTTGTAACAGGTTCACAATTAAAATCAAAAGTAGTTTTGATTTTGTAAATTAATTTTGAGCTGTTATGCAATTGAATTTTTTGAATTCAATATGTTGTTCCAAAGAATTAAAAGAAACATTGAACCACTTGATTTAATACATAGTGATATTTATGATTTTAAATCCATTCAAACAAGAGATGGTAATAAATATTTTATTACTTTTATTGACGACTGCACAAAATATTGCTATGTATACCTGTTGAAAAGTAAAGATGAAGCTTTAGAAAAGTTTATTCTCTATAAAAATGAAGTTGAGAATCAACTTAATAGGAAAATCAAAGAATTAAAGAGTGACCGTGGTGGTGAGTATGTTGTTCCGTTTGAGACACTATGTCAACAAAGTGGAATCATACATCAAGTCACGGCTCTATGTTCACCTCAATATAATGGGATTGCAGAACGAAAAAATCAAACTTTAAAGGAAATAATGAATACAATACTGATAAGTTCTGGGTTACCTCAGAATATATGGGGAGAAGTTGTTTTGTCAGCTAATTATTTGTCAAATTTCTTTTTCTTCCTTTGTCGTTATATTTTGATTGAGAGTCTACGCTGTTGTAGTTCACATGAATTATTTGTTTGTGCTCGACAAATAATTCATTCCCGTTGTATCATGGGAAACAGTTACCGACTACCCTAAAAGCACCATAGTAAGCGGTAAATATGTTTTAAGAAAACTGTGTTACAGGCCTCGGGTCTATTTTCTTTATTTTGTTTTTTCCTTCTTCTGCTGTTCATTGCATAATTTTCAGTTGTTGTTTTGCTGTTGTTTAATTATGTTGTTTCACATTAATTTGCTGCTGCTTTTAATTGTTCACTTACTGCTATTTTTTTCCTAATAATATTTGTGGGAAATGCTTTTATAGACATGTACTGTAAATGAGGAGATGTTGAGAAAGCTCAAAGGGTATTCAGGAAGAGGCTTCGAAAGGGCAAATTCACATGGACAGCCATGACTGTTGGCCTTGCCATCAATGGCCATGGTGATAAAGCTCTTGATATGTTTTCCCAAATGCTTAGAGCTTCGTTCAGACTGGATGAGGTAACTTATATTGGTGTTCTGTACTCACAATGGTAACGAAACTTTTGTGATAAATAATTGCAACTTAAGGTGAGAATTAGAGGAAACTAAATAGACTGAAGTTTTTCAATCATCGGTGGTTGCTATTTGGTTTTAAGTTGTTCAATCATCGGTCGTCTTTATTTGGTTTTCTCTAATATCTCATCTCCATTTTTTACTCAGATTCAGTCTTACCACTAGTAGTTACATAGACTTGCTGCCAAAGGTAAGAATGGGAATAAATTAAATGGATTATGTCGAAAATGAAATAGATTTACTATTGTTCTGTTCATTCTATTTAGTTCCTCTAAAATATTTTCTCCTGCCTAAAATTTTTTGAATCAGCAAGTTTTTACCTTATGCTAGAATTTTTCTAAGAGTAATTCCATTTCTGAGTCTCTTTATGTTTCAATGAAGACATAAAACTTGTGTTCGAGTGCACCAATGTTTATGCTTCTCACAATTGGATTTTAATTTACTTTGTAAAACTTTTTGTCAAAAAGTACTAAAAAGTAGTGCACCAAACACCAACTTTATTACATAGAGGACTGTTGAGTAATGAAAAGTACCAGCTCGGCCATGCCCTCATCTCTCACCCTGAGGCGAATTTCCTCAGCTGAATGGCACGAGAAGAGTCCTGGCAAAACATCTTATACAGGCATGTGCCAATTAGAGACGAGCACCAACCAGAGATATATACCGGCCAGATGCTCATCACCCAAAGAAAGGGCACACGATCTCACGAAATCGCGACAGTTTCGCTATGCCCCGAACCATTGGGAAGAACATGGCATCCCACGTTTACCCACGATCCAGTAGTTGGAGACCCATGAGGGTCTGTCATCGGAGGGTTTACGCCGGCAAAACCATCGGTGTCTCTAATATGTTTCTGTGGACGCATGATTAGAAGGAAGAAAAGGAATGATTCCCATCCAGGAGCACGAACGATTGCCAAAGTAGGGAGAGGGCAACGTTTTCCCATTAACCATACAACCGTTGGTGGCAAGGATCAGGTCAGACCAAGGACGATCAGATTCCTGCATCAACATTTTGGTACTGTTTGTGGGGAGCTGGATAAAAAGCTACCACCAAGTTAGTAGTCATTAGAGGAGCATCGAATGATCGATTATAGATGTGACAAGGAATGGTGCCTTAGGGGCGACAATGAAACTGGTGAAACAATCACTCTCCGAGAGATCGCAAATGAAGCTAGAGAGAGGATGATGCAAGATCGAATGGAACAGATGGAGAAGCAAATGGAGACTCTCACAGCTATATTACATGAGTTGAGGGACGAGCAGAGAAGAGATTGTGAGACCACCGTGGTAAGAGACGAAGCCGTGGCAGAACCCAGCCTACGGAGGCGTAGAATCGAGGAGATCCCTCCGCTGGTAGACTAACCCTATGGGTGCATCCCCATAGAAGTGCAGGTTTGATCCCAAGAGAGCGCGTTAATGAAGGGAAAAACCAATCTCGCTCTGGGCGAGTTCTGGAAATTGATGGCCGAGGAGCGAATATTGATGAAGGAGAGCTCAGACAGCGGCTGCATAATGTCGAGCAGGAGCGAGATCAAATAGCTGCGCGCGATCCTGACCGTGCTTTAGAATTGGAGGGTGAGGTACGTAGGTTGGGGCAAGTGATGGATGAGATCCAGGGCAAGAGAAAGCCTCCGAGATTGAGGATAATGCTGGATGAAGAATCTCCGCTATCAGCCGAGATCATGGGTACTGTAATCGCAAGAGATTTCCACTTTCCCGACCCCAAATACTCTGGGAGAAGTGACCCGCTGGTGCATATTGAGTGTTTCAATGACATGCCGAGTGTGCAGGGGCTAACACCAGCTCATAGGTGCAGGGTTTTCCCATTGATACTAGAGGGACAAGCCCGAGAATGGTATCGTAAGCTGCCAAGAGGAGGTATAAAGATATATGAGCAGATGTGCCAAGAGTTGGCTGAGCAGTTCCGAGGAGCGGTAACCCGAGAGGACGATATGATGGAATTGATGGGGATGAAGCAGGAGGAACACGAATCCCTTCGAGATTTTATGAAATGATACCATTGGGCCGTGCTTGATCTGAGAGCTTTCAATCACCCGCAGACATTGAGGGGATTAAAAGAGGGTGTGAGGATAGGCCGATTGTGGTACAACTTGAGAAGTCCCATCGTTTAGAATTATTCGACGGGGTATGAGCAGGCGAGGTGAGACATAGAAATTGAAGAGGAAAAAACGACAAGGATAAAGAGTGAGCAGCTAGAGGAGCTGAGGCGGAAGGAAAGAGAACCCTGATGGGAGCGGGTTGGGAAAACGAACTGGGGAATCATCAGTAATGGGGGGAATATCAGCTCGGTCTCGCCCTTATCCCATAACTTAAAGACTGCAATAGTTCTAACACAGCCGAGCTCAGCCTCAACGCCCCCCATTCCTGGAACGGCAATGAGAATTCCGGCAGATGGCTGCCCATCCTTATCACAACGTTCCCAAGGCACTGCATGCAATTAACTCCAGGGCTGGTCGACCAAACCATCTACCTACAATACTAGCCCGAGACGATATCCACGACAGCCGAGCAGTCCAACTGATTGACCAGAACTTAGCATATAAACAGTACACGCCATTGAAAGTCTCTATGGAGGAGTTGTATGAGAGGATCGAGGGACGAGGCCTACTATACCCTCCTACCCCTGTATCCAAACTAGCTCACAAACGAGATAAAAGTAGATTCTGCAAATTTCACGATACTTATGGGCCACACTATCAGCCAGTGTGGTGACCTGAAGACTCAAGTGGAGAATTTGGTGAGAAACCGATACTTGAATGAGTATGTAGGTTGGGCATTCCCTATCCTTGAATTACAATATACTCAGAGGGACGGAGACGAGAGGAGTCTGGAGCGTGAGCAGCCAACTATCCAGGTGATAGCAGGAGGGCCAACATTGGCTGGAGATTCGAACCGGGCACGGAAGAATTACGGGAGATATGCCATGACCAGCAAAGAGGTTCTTTTCAATTTGCCAATAGCCAAGAGGGCGAAAGTAAGGCAAGTTTCCATTATGGGGACAGATGATGACGAAGAGGGTGTTTTGTATCCTCATGAGGATGCATTGGTGATTAAGGCAATAGTGGCTGGTAAAGAATTGTAGACATGGGCCGCTCGGTTGATATACTGTTTAAGTCGGCCCTAAATGATATGGGAATTACGGACTTAAAATTGGAGCGGACAAATACATCCTTGAAGGGATTTGGAGGAGGACGGTTGACCCCCATTGGGAATCATCGAGCTCCCGATTACTGTAGGGTCGAAACTATTTGAAAGAACAATGATGCTGGACTTTGTTGTGGTAGAAGAGAAAAGCCCTTACCAGATGATACTGGGACGACCTTTTATGAGGGTAAACCAATGTGTTATATCCACGCATTATCTGGCATTGAAATACAAAGTGAACGGAGTTGTGGGCGTAGTAAAAGGTGACCAGAGAATGGCGAGGAGTTGTTACGCTACAACGGCCAAGGAAACATTACAAGTTACCACTCTGGATAACCGAAGAGACTCTAAAAAGGGTCGCCGGGAGCCAGCTGAGAAATTAGAAGAGGTTGCGGTGAGCAAGAATGACCCGAGCAGAGTGGTAAAGATCAGGTCAGGATTGGGCGAGGCAATAAAAGGCGGGCTGGTAAAATGCCTACAGTCCCATGCAGATATATTTGCTTGGTCATATGAGGACATGCCAGGAATTGATCCTGGGGTAACTTGCCACAAGTTGGCAATCAGGAAAGGAGCAAGGCCGGTGAGGCAGAAAAGGAGATGCTTTAACGAGGAAAGGTACGAGGCTATAAATACTGAAGTGGAGAAGCTATTGTGAGCAGAATTCATAAAAGAGGCTAAATACCCAGAGTAGATTTATAATATGGTGTTGGTAAAAAAAGCCAATGGAAAATGGAGAATGTGTGTGGATTTCACAGACCTTAACAAGGAATGCCCGAAAGATGGCTTTCATCTACCTAAAATAGATTAATTGGTTGACTCAACGGCGAGTCATAGTCTCCTTAGCTTCATGGATGCCTTTTCGGGATACAACCAGATACCCATGGACGAACAAGATGAGGAGAGTACCATGTTTATAACTAACATGGGTTTGTTTTGCTACAGGGTGATGTCCTTTGGCCTGAAAAATACAGGGGCTACTTATCAAAGGTTGGTGAATAAAATTTTTAAGCCATTGATCGGTCACACTATGGAAGTATACGTGGACGATATGATCACGAAGTCTAAAGAGCCAATAAACCATGTGAAGCACTTGGAAGAGATCTTTGAACTGCTGAGGAAGTATCAAATGAAGTTGAATCCGGAGAAGTGTGTATTTAGAGTTAGCTCGGGCAAATTTTTGGGGTTTTTGGTGAGCCACCGTGGGATCGAGGCCAACCCGAAAAAAATACGGGCAGTAATAGAAATGAAGTCTCTCCGAACAATTAAGGAGGTGCAGAGCCTTACGGGAAAGTTGTCAGTATTGAACTGGTTCATCTCGTGAGCCACGGATAAATGTCACAATTTCTTCCAAACCATAAAAAAGGGTGGAAAATGGAGTGGACAATAGAATGTGATGAGGCATTTGAGCAGCTGAAGGAATATCTTGCTCGTGCCCCTTTATTATCGACTCCGAGAGAAGGTGACAAGCTGTATTTGTACTTGGCTCTCTCTAAATGGGCTACCAGCTCGGTATTAGTCAGAAAAGATGAGGGAAAGCAATGCCCCATGTACTATACTAGCAAGGCCCTAATGGACGCAGAAACTAGATATCCATTGATGGAGAAATTGGCACTAGCTTACCATATTTTCAGGTCCACCCGATAGTAGTGATGATTGACCAACCTCTTCGACAAATGCTCCAAAAACCAAATGCATCTGGTCGGCTAATAAAATGGTCTGTAGAGCTGAGCTAATTCGATCTATATTATAGACCATGAGGAGCAATCAAAGCCCAAGCCCTAGCCGATTTTATAGTTGACCGTATGGAACCAGGGGAACAAGTTCAGGAGGAGGGACCAGTTGAACAGGAGAAACCAAATAGGTGTGGCTGGTAATGGTTTATGGGTCACGTAGTGAACAAGGGTTCGAAGCAGGAGTAGTAATACGAAGCCCAGAAGGGGCCGAGGTATCCTATGCAATAAAGTTTGAATTCTAGCTCACGAATAATCAAGCCGAATATGAAGCCTTCATCACTGGGCTCGGGCTGGCACACGCATTACGAGCAGAAAAGGTAAAAATTTGAGCAGACTCCCAATTAGTATGAAACCAGCTCAGTGAACAATTCCAAGCTAGGGAGGAGAAGATGAAACTTTATCTGAAGACGGTGAAGCAGATGATTGGGCTCTTCCAAGAGGTAGAAATAAAGCAGATATCCCGGACAGAGAATTATTGAGCAGATATGTTGGCCAAAATGGCCACAATTGCGGACCCAAAGTTACCCAAGTCAATCCCATTAGAAGTGGGGACCTCGCCAAGTATAGGGATGGAGATGGAAGTAATGTGGGTGAGCACCAAAAGATCCTAGATGGACCCAATTCTCTCATACATCCGCGATGGCATCTTACCAGAGGATATGAAGCAAGCAAGGAAGTTGAAATGTCGGGTAGCAAGGTATACGCTGCTCAATGGGGTACTTTACCGCCGAGGATTCACTTTACCTCTCTTGAGATGTTTGGATGACGAGGAAGTAAACTATGTGTTGAGGGAAATCCATGAAGGAATATGCGGCAACCACTTAGGGGCAAGGACTCTAGCCTTCAAGGCACTTAGGCAAGGGTATTTCTGGCCAACTATACACCAGGATGCGAAGGGGATAGCAAAAAATTGTAAAGTCTGCCAAAGTTTCTAAGATGTTCCAGCTCAGCCCCCTGAATGGTTAACCGCCATGTCATCCCCATGGCCTTTTGCCTAGTGGGGGATCGACTTGATCGGCTCATTACCCAAAGGTCGGGGAGCCGCAACGCATGCAATAGTGGCCATAGATTACTTCACTAAATGGATAGAAGTGGAAGCCCTTAGTCAAATCACGGAGAAGAAAACAACTGATTTTATCTGGAAGAATATCATCTGTAGATACGGAATCCCCTATGCTATTATAACGGACAATGAGAAGTAATTTGACAACCATAATTTCAGAGAAATTTGCCAAAACTTGGGTGTAGATATGAAATTTTGTACCCCGGCACAACCCCAGGCAAACGGGCAGGTAGAAGCAGCCAACAAGGTTATAAAAAAGCTCCTGAAAACCAGGCTGGGAGAGAAGAAGGGAGCATGGGTCGACGAGCTTCCAGGAGTACTATGGGCCAACCAAACCACCTACAAAACTGCCACGGGAGAAACCCCGTTTGCCTTAGCTTTCAGTCATGAGGTAGTAGTCCCAGCAGAAATTGGGGTGGGAACACATCGGACAGAGTATTTCAACGAGGAACAAAATGACGAGCAGATCTGTATGAGCCTGGACCTGTTGGAGGAAAAAAGAGAAGGGGCCTCGCAAAAAACGGCCTAGTGCCAACAAAGAATCATGCGCTACTACAACAAGAATGTACACATAAGATAGTTCCGAGCAAGAGATTTGGTACTCAGAAAGGTGAACCAAAACACAAAGGAGCCTAATCATGACGCCCTCGGCTCGAAATGGGAAGGACCGTACAGGGTAGTATGAGCAACTAGTCTAGGAGCTTACAAGCTGACCTACCCAGATGGGCGAGAAGTAAAGAGGTCGTGGAACGCTGAGCACCTGAAGAAATATTTCCAATAAGTAAAATGTTTTACCAAATTTTATTCCGCCAAGCTATTTCTGTTAAATGCATGATGAATTGTAGCACATGCATGTATTTCACCTCTTGTAGTTCATGAAAATTTCCATAAAGATGAATTCAGCTCAAAACTCCCTTATTAGATTAAATTTTATTAAGGCAAGCAAGTGCCTATTCCTGCTCAGTCGCCTAAAAGAACCAGCAGGCAAAGTTATATGAAACCATCAAGGCAATGAAGCACTTATTTTTCCTCGGTCACTCAAAGACAAGAATACATATTTTTTAAGGTAATTTGCAGAAACAATCCATAAGCAAAACTATGGCAAGAAAGCAACCAAAAAGCATAAAAGGTTTATAAACATTCAGATGTTTGTAAATAAACAAAAAATTCAGAATTTACAAAAAACAAAAAGGGCAAGCTTAGGGATTGTGAAGTTCGATAGCCTTAGTAAAAGAATGATCAACAATCTCGGGAAGAGAGGGGCCAGCGACTTCTGGAAGAGCAGGTGTTGACCCCTGACCTGCTTCCAGAGTATGATCCTCTGCTTCCTTCTCCTGCGCCCTATATAAAGGAGCCTCAACCTGTTCCTGGTCCCCTTGGTCCTTATCCCCCGGATCTGACTCAGCCATACATTTCTGCACTCCCGCCTCCAGCTTGCTCATGTTAAGCTCGGGATATTCCTTTTTAAGTACAAACATGATGCACTTGTAGCAAAAGGCGAGCCCAGAGTTATACTCTGCATCCAGCCGATCATCCACCTCAGTAGATTTACCTTTCAGCTCGGCTACCTGTTCATCAAAGGACCTGATTTGTTCCTCGAGGGCTGTCTTCAAAGTGTCTCGCTCACTTTTTGCAGCCTGGAGATCAAACTTCAAGTCACCCAACTCACTCTCGAACTTGGAGGAGTTGGACTCAGCAATGACCACCTTCTCCTCCAGGTCCATAATCCGCTTGTGCAGGTCAAGCAGCTTTTCCTTCGAACGATTAACAAACTCAGCCTTTTTCTTCAAGTCTTGATTGTCATCTTGAAGCCTCCTCTCATGGCATATAGACCTGTTCTTCTAGCAGGAAACCAAAGTAGCCAGCTTAAAATAGACCCTCTGAACAGAACCAACCAATTCGTTAAGGTTCATGTTTTCAATATCCTTGACCATTTTAGGTCCCACTGACTTGCCATAGTCCCTCTGGTACGGGGTCAGATAGTCACCCTGGTCCCGAGGCAGAAGAGGAGAGGATCGGTCTCCAAATTGAACGTTGACCTCAGGACTCTTATCGCTAACCTTTTCCCCGCCATTCTTTCGAAGTGGAGGAGGGGGCAGAGCAGGAGCAGGAGCCTTAGAAGAACCTACATTGGTTTTCTTCAAAGGAGGGGGGTTGCTGGAGCTACTTGAACCCCGAGCACGTTTCCTTAACATAGCACTAAGAATCTTGTTATCCATCCCGGCAGCTACGTCCACTAAGCGTGACCCAATAAGATTTATTGACGACAGGAGATCTCGACAGGTAGACGCATTCACCAGAGCAGTTTCCACCTTGAGCAACGGATCGTCATCAAGTTTCTTGATCAGGCCCCATGACTCTGAAAGAATAAACAAAGTTAAGGAACCCAATAAGTAACGATCAGAGAAGTGAAGTATGCAGAAAAATAAACGACCTGGGGTGACAAAACGCGTTGGAAGGTGAATATCATCACCAAGCGAATGGATTGCTAGACACCAATTTCCCTCAGCAAAGAAAAATTTATTCTTCTAGTTTTTACATGAGGAAGGAAAGCCGGTGATAGGCTTCCTTTTCGCAGAGCTTGACATGAAGTAGTACCAGCCTGCTTCCCTTAGGCTACTCATCAGCTGATATTAGTGCTTTACTTCTACAAGGGAAGGCTCCCCGAGTCCACACCTTTCCCATAGCACATACAAGACTGAAAGAACCTTCCACCCGTTCGGGTGAAGATGACCTGGAGTCAGATGCATGCCGCCCAATATTCTGGCAAAATAAGGTTGAAGGGGCAACTGAGCTCCTAACTTGAAACTCTCCAGATGCATCGTCACATACCCCTTTGGAGGCCGACTGGGGACGTCACCTTTCCCAGGGATTACAATGAGAACCTTCTCAGGGATATTATAAAGATTTCTAAGCTTGAGCAGGTCAGCGTGTGTAGTAGCACAAGTAATATAGTCAATGGGGTAAGCATCTGCCTCCATCCTATGACCAAGGTTTCTCTTCTTAGAGAGTTTGCTTGGCTCGGAACTGCTCTCCTCACCGTCACCCTCTTCCCCAAGGACCCCAGCCCTCCTTAGAACTGTGATTTTCACCATAACCCGATGTTCGCCCCCCACGGTTTCCCATAGGCTAAAAGTCAAGGGAAGGCAAAATGGCTTTGGGACGTGAGTACTAAGGGGTATCCCTATTATAGGAAGGGCCTACACTACTGGAAGGGTGTTGAAGACCAGTGGGTCTTAACAAGTTGGGGTACGAATCCTCTACCTCTTCGTCACTCTCATCTACAATTAATTTTCCTCTTCAATTTGACATAGCAAAATCTTAAAAGGAAAAGCACAATAAATCTAAGTATATTGGTACAAAAGGGATAATACAGAATCCAAGCAACAACAACCACAGAAGAAGTTGAAGGCAATACCTGGAATAAACCGACACTGGTGGCGTTGCCGTGACGGAGAGAAACCCCAGCAAAAGGAAGTCTTCGGTGCGGAAAGTACGATTAAGGGCCAAAGAAGGAGTTGGATTACGGCGGAATGATAGATAATGAAGCGCAATGGCAGTTTCAATTTAGGGATTTAAGACGAAAGGGGAACGAAGGCGTTTAAGTTACGCGAATGTCAGCTTAATCGCCGCATATCAAGGGCAGATAAGTCGCCGTTTGAAATTTCAAAATCAACAGGCCAAAAAGCGACACGTCACTGGTCATTAAAAGGGCATGGAGAGATGTCAGCCCAGCAGCGCATTGGATCCGTTCACGAAGGCCCATAGTTGGGCCGAGAACTCTTTAAGCAAAAGACATCACCTCAGATCCATTACAATAAATAAGGACCAGAGGAATGTGGCCCGAGGATTGCCAGATCCAATTCTTAGTTTCTAGTCTTAACTCGTTTCACTCGCAAGACCAGAAACTGGAGGACTGGTGTTGAGTAATGAAAAGTACCAGCTCGGCCATGCCCTCATCTCTCACCCTGAGGCGAATCTCGTCAGCTAAATGGCACGAGAAGAGTCCTGAAAAAACATCTTATACAGGCATGCGCCAACTAGAGACGAGCACCAACCAGAGATATATACCGACTAGAGATATATACTGACCAGATGCTCATCACCCAAAGAAAGGGCACACGATCTCACGAAATCGTAACAATTTCGCTATGCCCCAAACCGTTGGGAAAAACATGGCATCCCACGTTTACCCACGATCCAGTGGTTGGAGACCCATGAGGGTCTGCCATCATCCGAAAAAAGGGGGCATGAAGAATACGCAGAAACGTGGGACAACGGCTATAAGGAGCCAGGAGACCGATGAAAAAAGGGACAAAAAAATTGAGAGAAAAGGGGAAACTCTGCCAAATTATTATTAGAAATTCTTATATCCAAACCTTTGATATATTTTCATATTGGGAATATTGCAATTAATTCGGACAACACAAATCATATAGTTTTCCCGTAAACGCCTTGTGCTAACTTAAGTATCGGAGGGTTTACGCCAGCAAAACCATCGGCGTCTTTGAGATGTTTATGTGGACGCAGGATTAGAAGGAAAAAAAGGAGTGATTCCCATCCAAAAACACGAACGATTGCCGAAGCAGGGAGAGGGCAACATCTTCCCATTAACCATACAAGCGTTGGTGGCAAGGATCAGGTCGGACCAAGGATGATCAGATTTCTGCATCAACAAGGACTTTAGTTAAAAAGAAAACACTCAAAAGAAGAGTTATAAATTATTATAGAAATATTTCACATAAATAAAAACCATTCCATGCTGCAAAGATCTTGCTATCATCACCAGAAACTATCGGGAGCTTTTACGGTTTCCATTAAAATGCCATTTCATTCCAAGAGTCAATGGTGGGTAGAAAGTGGTGCAAACGATACTCATTGTTAATGCTATAAGTTTTTGCTAAATTATGTCTTACCCAAAATGATGATTTAATTTCCATTCTCAATTAATTTTCAAGTTTCAACACTTTTCTACGTAGCATGACATTGGAAAGATCTTGTACTACTAAAAGCTAACACCACACGCTAATTATTGTTAAGTTCTTTTTCAACGTGAAATAAACTTCCATTTCAAGCTGGATTTTGGTCCAACGTTTCAAAGTTGGCCCAACTAATTGTCTGGTCAAGTCCTACGCAACTAAGCCCGTCAATGAATGAGGGTGAGACTACTAAAAATTACGACAGCTGGTATTATTATTATTGGGATAAATCCCTAAGGTGTAAAAGACTTTTGAAGTTTTAGTGTTTAACAACTTCGCCAACCCGTAACCGGGAACTATAAGTCCGCCTCCCAAGACTACTCAATCCCTGCCGTATGCCCTGTTGCTGACATGACGAGAAACTGGCTTGCAGAGTATGCCTTGATTTTATTAAAATAAAAATAAAAAAATAGCAAGAAAACTAGGTAAATTAAAATTACAAAAGCTAGATGAACTGAAAGTCAGGCAGCCTAAAAACAACCTTATGCAAAAGAGAAGCAACATGAGACCGACCAAGTAAAAGAATCCACCGCAACACCTAAATTGGTCAAACTATCTGCTGGTATTACAAGTTTCTTGTTATAAAAGTGTAGAATGAAGTAGGTGACGTAGTTTTAAGTTACAGCTCCATGCCCAATCACAATATCAAATAATGCTTAAAGTAGTTAGTTGCCTAGGCCCGCCACAACTTATATTAACTCTTAAATTTATAAATAATTAAATTTTTAAAAGTTTGGATTTATATTAAACAGTTTCCATACAAATAAATAATATACCTAATTTAATTGGACCCAGTGCAATGCACATGCATAGAACACATTCCGAAAAGCCATGCTATTCGGAAATTGACGGATGAAAAGTGAGGAGGCAACAGTCAATGCTATTTCGGCTTGGCCCAAAATTTCACCAGTTTGTTACGAATGAAAAGTGTTCTGCAGCTCTTGCTGCTTTCCTAGAGATTCTGCATCTTTTGCAATTTGATTGATTAAAAAAAAATTTGTAGCCATTTGGAATGAGGGAGAGATTTGTGTATAAAACAACAATAACAATAAACAAAAATATAAGTAAACACTTCTACATCTTAACTTAAAATTAGTGAAATCGTCTAGCGGTCCGCGGAAAATGTACCTATGGGGTTGTTAGATGTGTTTTGGATATTCACAGTTATGTTGAGTTTGAGTTTATATCTTAACTTAAAATTTGTAGTTTTCACTTGAAAGAATTCTGTTAAAAATTGATTGGTAGAGTTGTAAAAAAGTCTAAATTTTTAGTTCAAACCCATTGCATATTTAAGAACATCTCAAATGAATTGCTTATTGCTATCATCATCATTATTTCCATAATAATAATAATTATTATTATTATATTATTAGGAAAATTATCATTTATATACCCTATAGATACTCTGTTATAAAAAATACTACAACACTTTAAGGGTGTATCAATCGTCCACCCTAAGTTGACAAAATATATCTACCGTCCACCAAACCATTACTTGCCATTTAAATAAGATAACGCTAGAGGGGTAATTTGGTCTTTTTATAAGATACAAATGATAATTTAAGGGTATACAAGTGATAATAAAAGAATTTAAGGGTATACAAGTGATAATTTTTAAAGATAAAATCGTCAATTCACTATCATTCTCTTCGCCACTAAGAAGGTTGTGGAGGAAGTAAGCTTTCTCTCTAGTAAAGAAGAGGTGGCATACCTTCCCCATTTTGTCTAGGGCAGGTAGGAATCTTTTTTCTAAGAGATTTACTCCATTCTCTGTGAGAAATGCTTTGAACTTCATCCGTCTATCTCTATCCTCACTTATCAGTAAAATAGTTGAAAGCGCTACAAGGAGAGAAAAGAAGAGTATTAAGATATATAGACAAGAAAAACATTAGATGTCGATCTTACAAGCTAATACTTCAAACAGTATCCTAGAAAGCTAAAAACTGCAAAATGGCTTGAAATTTGAAAAGAACACATGCTTTTCCTCCTTAACTTGAGAAAATGTTTAATAGAGTGCACCTTGCAGAAACATTTAAGCAATTAGAACTTTGCACAAAAACATTCAAGAAGACTAAACAATTCAGATGCAGTGTATTTCTCCAAGCACAAATGGCGTTGCATTTTTTCCTCAACTGTAATATTTATTGATGAGAATCAGCACAGGTCCCACAATTAACGGTTTATTTCCATGGATTTAGAGAGCTGACTGACCTTTTGGCTTTTGGAATTGAGAACATCGCGCGCCAAAATGGAAGAGGGAAAGTGAAAGTGCGGGTTTTAATAGGGTATTAGCTTAGCAAATTTTATTAGTTTGCGAGGGTAAAATAGGAAGGAGATATCACTATTTATCATCATAATTATTAACCTTTTTTTAATAAGAAAAAAGAATAATAAAGACAACAAATAAATGTTTTTTTTTTTTAAATTTTCTTGAAGGTAAAATTAATTATTTAGCTCCTTATACGAAATCAAACTCCATTTCTTACTCTAAGCCATATCCAACGGATCAACAAATTAATTGTTTTTATTTTTATTCATTTTTGCAGGAAATTAATAACTTAAAAATATTGAAAGCTATTGTAAAAATTTTTATTATCAACCTCATAGTTTAATTTTTTTTTGGAAAAGAATTGAAACTTTTTTTTTAATTTCCAAGAATTTCTTCCTCTAGTTTTTCCATTAATATTACGTATCTTGATACCCATCTTAATTAAAATCTGTATTTTTATTCAAGAGTCATGCTATTCATTCATTCACAGACCAAAGGCTTTCCGCAGCAATATTATTATTTAAATTACAACAAAGGGGAAATCAAATACGTCATACAGAAGCTTAAAGCTCAATCTACAAAATCTAGAGCTCTCAACTACATAAATTACACTGATCCTCCACAAGATGAAGCTTGTTCAATATCTCATCCAAAGCCTGTAAAGTAACCTTGTAACGATCTTGAGATTGCCTGCCTTCCTCGACGACCTGCACGATGCGTTTGTACAAATCATCATACCTGTGCACCGGATTTTTAATATCAACGCCACTGCAGCTGTGATCAAGAACATAAGAGCGTTTAACATCTTTTCTCCATCGAGAAAGAATGTAGTGAGATGGGATCTCCTGCATGCCACTCTGGTTTAGAACACAAAGAATGTGTCTGGATAAATATCCTCTGAAATTGAACAACCCACAAACACAAAGCACCTCCAAGTCGGAGGCATTGTACAAAATATCAAAAGCCCTTGAATCTTTCTCGTTGCTACCAACCTCGAATTCTTCCTTCACTATGTATGTTATAGGTCCGTCAGAACTAACATGTTTTGTGCTAGAACAAGAGTACATAGCCTCCACCTCCGTCTGAAACTTCCTTAACATTTCATTTGTGTACAATTTTGAGAGTTGAAATTCATAGTAACATCTTGGTTTCAGGATACAACTTGAATTTCTTGAATCCATATCTGCCAAGGCTTCCAGTTGATAATTCGCCTGCAGTGATTGATCATACTTGTCTAAGAATTCTTTCAAAGGAGTATTCTTATCAAGATATCCTTTAAAGTATGAAGTAGAAACCTCATTCTGCAAGAACGAAAACACTCCTGATAAATAAGCTTCCTTCAAATAAACAGGAGCCCACCTTTTACGATCTTCATATAAAGTTTGAATCCATCCGTGATCCTTTATTCCATGATGTTGATGTTGAAAAGTCAAAAGAGTTTTGGTTGAAAAAGAAAAGTGAGCCACATGCATTGCTTTTGTTTTCCAAAGTCGGCACCAAATTGCAAGCTGTATTTGGCATTTGAAAATCCTGCACCAAATGAAGAAAAATGGAAAAGTTAGTAAAATTTGTCAAATTGACAGAGGTGAAGATTGATAAATTGCAGAGGGATTAGGTGGAATAGTGCAAGCTTGAAGCCTATAAATTGAAGCCATTTCTTCAGTCTAAATCATCCCAAAATTGTTAAGCTTATTAGTTTCTAAGCTTTTGAGAGAAGTGAGAGAAGTGTGTCCGGGGAATTTATCTTTCCTGCAGAGTGTGAGAGTACTAGGTATATTTGAGTTTCTGGGAAGTGAGATTCGTTACTCAAATATTGTACTCTATTAATTATTAAATAAACAATTATTCTTTCTTGCCTCTGTGGATGAAGGTTTAATTACCGAACCACGTAATTCTTGTGTCCTTTATTTTTCTATAATTATTTAGTGCTCTTGATTCCGCATTCCGCGCACAACAAGTGGTATCAGAGCCGAAGGTTCATACTTGGGGGGATACGGTACTGTTCACGTATACGGTACTATTCCCGTAAACAGTACTGTTCACATACGGTACTGTTCACGAATACGGTGGAGACGGCCATTTGTACTTGAGAGACAGTCTATTATAAGTAGTGCGTATTTTTGCATGTCTAGGAAAGTTCTGTTAACAAATGCGATAAGAGTCTACGGATTTTGGTTTTTAATTGGGACCGAGTTCCGGTCCAGTTTCCTGGGAACTTTCCTAGTGCATTTATTCACGTGAAATTAATATCATAAAGACTATTTTTCAAGTGGAAATAGTTCTTTGACAAAATGGTAGAAGGTGAAACTTCCAGAATTGGGGAGAGATCTACTGAGACTATTTCAGGAGACACTTCAGGTGGGAGGCGAGATTTGTCAAATCGTTATTCAGCAGCTGTTATAGGAGGCCAGAAGATCGATGTTGAAAAGTTTGATGGGAAAATCACCTTCGGCATGTGGAGGCGCGAAGTTATGGATGCCCTTATTCAAATCGATCTCGATGTTGTTCTGAAAAAAAAAAGACACTTGTATGATGAAGAAATTTGGGATCGTATGAATGAAAAAGCCTGTGGTCATATCAGATCTTGTTTGATCAAGGAGGTGAAATACTTGGTGAAAGATGAGGAGTGTGCGGTGACTTTATGGCGTAAATTGGAGGAGAAGTACCTGGTGAAAAGTCCTGAAAATCGCCTTCATGCAATGAGCCAAATATATGGTTTTCGAATGAAGCCTGGGGTGTCAATGCACGATCATGTCTCAAGATTTGAAAAGTTACTTGCTGATTTGAAGAATCTTGATGAAGATATTAAGGATGAAGTCAAGGCTATGATTCTGTTACACTCACTACCAGAGGAATATAGCCATTTTGTGACTACTTTGATATATGGGAAGAGTGTGATCGTCTTTAAAGATGTTTGCACAGCATTGACTAACTTGGAGATTCGGAATAATAATAAAAATTCTGAACGAGCATCGTCTGAAGCTTTGGTGAGCAGAGATTGGGCGATGGAGAAAAAGAAAAAGGGTGGTGGAAAGAATTCTCGATCCAAATCGAGAAGCAGAAATATAGCTCGAGATGAGTGTGCCTTTTGTCATGAAAAGGGCCATTGGAGGAAAGATTGTCCAAAGGCTCAAAAGAGAGATATGAAGAAACCAGCAGCAGCAAACATGGCACAGAAAAATGAAGACTCTGATTATTCACTACGTATTACTCCTGCAGCATACATGGCTAGTTCGAGCGAGTGGATACTTGATACTGGAGCAACCTATCATTTGTGTCCTATTAAGGAATGGTTTACAGATTTTCGTAATCTGGAATCCGGTGCAGTTGTGATGGGAAATGATCAACCTTGTCGCACAATGGGGATAGGAACAATTCTGCTCAAAATGTTTGATGGAATGATAAGAGAACTCAAAGTGGTTGGATTTGTTCCAGCTTTAAAGAAAAATCTAATTTATGTGGGTGTTTTGGAAGCTAAAGGCTACAAGGTTACCATTGAAGATGGTATAATGAAGTTTACACATGGGGCTATGGTGATTCTGCAAGGGGTTCGGCGTCACAATCTGTACTATTTGAAGGGAGGTACAACTGATGAAGCAAATGTTGTTGAGGCGCACAGTGACACCACCAAGCTATGGCATGTACGACTGGGGCATGCTGGAGAGAATTCTTTGCAAGCTCTAATGAGGCATGGACTCTTAAAAGGTACAAAAACCTGTAAATTAAATTTTTGTGAGCATTGTTTAGTATGCAAGAAAACAAGGGTCAAGTTTGGTACAGCTAATCACTATACTCGTGAGATCCTTGAATATGTTTACAGTGATATATAGGGACCAACCAAGACTGCATCAATTGGTGGAAGCCATTATTTTGTTACATTTGTTGATGATTTCTCTAGACGTTTATGGGTGTACACCATGCAAGCAAATGATGAAGTTCTAGAGATTTTCGTGAAATGGAAGAAATTGGTAGAGACTCAAACTGGTAGAAAGATCAACTTATTACGAACTGATAATGGGGGTGAATATACTTCTGATCCATTCTTGCAAGTATGCCAGAACGAGGGTATTAAAAGACATTTCACGGTGAGACATACTCCGCAACAGAACGGTGTGGCTAAGCATATGAATCATACTTTACTGGAGAAGGTACGGTGTATGCTATCTAATGCTGCTTTAGATAAAAGGTTTTGGGCTGAAGCTATAAGCTACGCACGTCACTTGGTAAACCGATTACCTTCTGCTGCAATTAGAGGTAAAACTCCTATGGAAATGTGGTCTGGAAAGCATGCACAAAACTATGATTCCCATCGTATATTTACTGGAGAAGGTACGGTGTATGCTATCTAATGTTGCTTTAGATAAAAGGTTTTGGGCTGAAGCTGTGAGCTACGCACGTCACTTGGTAAACCGATTGCCTTCTGTTGCAATTGGAGGTAAAACTCCTATGGAAATGTGGTTTGGAAAGCATGCACAAAACTATGATTCCCATCGTATATTCGGGTGTCTAGCTTATTATCATGTTAAAGATGGTAAACCGGATCCTCGTGCTAGAAAAACTATCTTTGTGGGATTCAAAGGTGGAGTAAAAGGCTTCAAGCTTTGGGATCTCGAAGATAAAAAGTTTGGGTGTAGTACAGATGTCACATTTAATGAAGTTTCAATTATGAAAGCTTCAAATTCTCAGCAGGTGGAGAACAATACCAAATAGGTATTGCAGCATGTGGAGTTTGATGCAACTCCATATGTACCAGTTAGTTCTACATCAAAGAAGAGTTCAACTATGGAGGTGACACCTAGAGTTGAAGAAGAGGTTGTTTCTTCTGATGTCCCACAAAATGAAGAAACAATTGATGATATAGATAATGATGATTTTATAGCAACAAGGAGGCCAAGAAGAGAGATAAAGAAATCTGGATGGCTTACTAAAGATATGGTGGTAGCCTATGCACTTCCAGTTATTGATGATGACATCCCCAACACTTTCAGTAAAACATTACGCAGCAGTGAAAGTGATCAGTGGAAGTTAGCCATGGAAGAAGAGATGAAATCTCTCCATCAAAACCAGACTTGGGAACTTATGGAGTTACCCAAGGGTAAAAGGGCTATTGGCAATAAATGGGTCTATACCAAGAAGCAAGGATCTTCGAATCAATCAACTCCTTGATACAAGGCAAGGCTCGTCGCAAAAGGTTTTACTCAAAAGGAAGGTATTGACTATAGTGAAGTTTTCTCTCCAATTGTAAAACATACTTCCATTCGTATCATACTTGCCTTAGTTGTAGAATATGAGTTAGAGTTGGCTCAATTGGATATTAAGACGGCATTCTTACATGGAGATTTGGAGTAGAAAATCTATATGATTCAGCTTTGTGGTTTCAGAGTTGCTAGAAAGGAGAATCATGTGTGTAGGTTGATTAAATCTTTGTACGAACTGAAGCAGTCGCCAAGGCAGTGGTACAAAAGATTTGATCAATTTATACAAGGGCAGAAATTCACTAGAAGCAAACACGATCATTGTGTTTACTTTAGAAAACTACCAGATGGAGCTTTCATCTATTTGTTACTCTATGTCGACGATATGCTTATATCTTCGAAGAATAGAGATGAGATCGAAAGATTAAAAAAGCAGCTGGCTTCTGAGTTCGAGATGAAAGACTTGGGTGATGCACAGAGAATACTTGGGATGGAGATTCGTAGAGACAAAAAAAATGGGAGCGTATGGTTGACTCAAAAGTCTTATTTGAAGAAAGTACTAGAAAGATTCGGTATGGATGACAAAACTAAACCGGTATATACACCTCTAGCTCCTCATTTCAAATTAAGCTCTTTTTTATGTCCTATATCTCAAGAAGAGCACGATTACATGGCTCGTGTTCCATATGCTAGTGATGTGGGTAGTCTTATGTATGTTATGGTATGCACAAGGCCTGATATATCTCAAGCAGTGAGCATGGTTAGTAGATACATGCACAATCCGGGTAAAAATCAATTGCTTGCGGTAAAGTGGATTCTCCGATATCTGTATGGGACAGTTGATGTTGGGTTATTGTTCAAGAAAGATTATGGTCAACAATGTGTTGGGTATTGTGATTCTAATTTCGCTGGAGACCTTGACAAGCGAAGATCAACAACGAGCTACGTATTCACATTGGGTGGAGGTCCGGTTAGCTGGAAGTCAATTCTACAATCGACAATTGCTCTATCCACTACGGAAGCAGAGTATATGGTAGCAACTGAAGCTGTAAAAGAAACTATCTGGTTGAAAGGCTTGTTAAGTGATTTGGGAGTAATTCAGGAGAATATTGCGGTCTTCTGTGATAATCAAAGTGCGATATTCCTTGCGAAGAATCAAACATATCACACTCAGATGAAGCACATAGATGTGAAATATCATTATGAGAGAAAGATTATCGAGAACGGTGTTGTGTTGTTGAGAAAGATCGATACCAAAGATAATCCATCAGATATGTTGACGAAGGTAGTTTCTGGAGTTAAGTTTCAACATTGCTTGAAATTAATTCAAATCCTTCGATTGTGTTAAGATATGTCCTTCGGGAATTTTGAACTACGATTGGCTTGATCCTAAATTTTGAGTACGTAGGCAGTCATAGAGATGCAGCCACTTTGGGGATGATGATTGGTTGGTAGTCGGCTCAGATTTGGACAAATCTTCGCCGAGGTGGAGAATTGTTGAAAAGTCAAAAGAGTTTTGGTTGAAAAAGAAAGTGAGCCACATGCATTGCTTTTGTTTTCCAAAGTCGGCACCAAATTGCAAGCTGTATTTGGCATTTGAAAATCCTGCACCAAATGAAGAAAAATAGAAAAGTTAGCAAAATTTGTCAAATTGAAAGAGATGAAGATTGACAAATTGCAGAGGGATTAGGTGGAATAGTGCAAGCTTGAAGCTTATAAATTGAAGCCATTTCTTCATTCTAAATCATCCCAAAATTGTTAAGCTTATAAGTTTCTAAGCTTTTGATAGAAGTGAGAGAAGTGTGTCTGGAGAATTTATCTTTCCTGCAGAGTGTGAGAGTACTTGGTATATTTGGGTTTCTGGGAAGTGAGATTCGTTACTCAAATATTGTATTCTATTAATTGTTAAATAAACAATTATTCTTTCTTGCCTCCGTGGATGTAGGTTTAATTACCGAACCACGTGATTCTTGTGTCCTTTATTTTTCTATAATTATTTGGTGCGTTTGATTCCGCATTCCGCGCACAACAGTTGAATCATGTCTTCCCAAACTGCTTCAAATTCCTCAGGCCTGAGAGTGTGATAAATTGCTCTATGTAATGCAGCTCTAATAGCTTTATATTCAAACATGTTAACATAAATATGTTAATAATATTGATTTTGATGATAACAAATTTTAAATGTTTTTTGATAAAAATATTGGAGCTATTCCTTAATAAACGAAAGCCTCGATAATCATTCCATTCATTCTTTCATAAAAAATGGACCTTCAAATTCAAAAATGATTTTCTGTAAAATCTGTTTTAAAGTGTGATTCTGGAAATAAACGGTAAACCGTTTAT
The DNA here is from genome assembly GCA_002013955.2 of Citrus medica. Taxonomy (NCBI): domain Eukaryota; kingdom Viridiplantae; phylum Streptophyta; class Magnoliopsida; order Sapindales; family Rutaceae; genus Citrus; species Citrus medica. Next base: position 83,365 of record MKYO02028044.1, on the reverse strand, counting down.
TTAAACGGTTAACCGATTAATGCCAGAGAGCAACATATTTCCTAAACCCTAACCGTTTATGAAAAACGGAAAACACAAAAGATGGGAAGGTTACTAGAACTTAACGGTGAACCGCTTATGTAAAACGGTTAACCGATTAACACCAGAAAGCAATATATTGCCTAAGCTCTAACCGTTTATGAAAAACGGAAAACACCAAGGATGGAAAGGCAACTGGAACGTAACGGTGAACCGTTTATTGTAAACGGTTAACCGATAACGTCCAGAATTGAAGGTTGTCCTCCTCTGGCACTAATTAACAAAACCTGATAAGGCTAGTTTGTTTTGCAGGTTACTGGAGTCAAACGGCGTACCGTTTATTACAAACGGTTAACCGATAATATCCAGAGAAGCCACTTCACGCAAGTCCTTAATCGTTTAGTGTAAACGGATAACCAATATTCATCTTGCAGGTCTCTGGAAGTTAACGGCGAGAGGTTAATCGTAAACGGCAAACCGTTTATTTGAAATCTGGTCCAACGGTAACTTTGACCAACCGAAACGGTTAACCGTTTATTTCTAACGGCGAACCGTTTTCTGTCCGACAGTTTGTAACGGCTAGATTTTCAGCTCCAGATATAAATAAGCTCATTCAAATTCAAAGAAGATTGATCACAACACGACCATTGAGCTAATATTCGAGAATACAACCTTCATAGAGCTTAGAACACACTCTTGCTTCATCTATTCACATATTAAGCATCATTGTGTAATCTTATATATTGTGAGAGGCAAAAACAATTTGTAATCTTTTATTTTGAGTGATTATAAGTGTTGGGATACACTTGGGTTAAGAGATTGGGGATAATCTCTTGTTGTAAAGGTTTATTGACACCTTGGAAGTCAAGTGTAAGCATTTGAAGCCTTGGTGGCTTGTTTAGTGGAATCCTCAAGTCCGGAAAGCTTGGAGGCGTGGACGTAGGCAAGGTTGGCCGAACCACGTAAAAATCTCAATGTTTGAATCTCTCTTCCCTTATCTTTTTACATTGTGATCAACTTAATTGTTTTTGCTTGAATTTGGATTATATTTGCATTAAGTTTTTCTTTATAAATTGAATAATTTTTAGAATCCCAATTCACCCCCCTCTTGGGTTGCATACTTGTTTTTCAAAACAATCCTGGAGTTACTCTAGAATTTTTTGCATGACGATTGACAATGAAAAGCAATGATAAGCTCTTGGGAAAACATCGCCGACAGCAGTTTGCAAGATTCTACATTGGTCAGTGATGATTGTTTGTGGAGAACGTCCTAACATACATGTAAGCCACAGCCCAACAGCACTGATTGTCCATGATGATTCACCACAATGAACGAAACCAGTGGTACATCATATCTTTCTGTCAAGCATGTAGTATCAATTAAGACTACATCACCAAAGTACCTATATGCAACTCTTGACCTGGTATCAGTCCAGAAGAGGTTTCTCAGGCATCCCTTTTCATTTAGATCCACCACATTAAGAAAGTTTGGATCTATCAACTGCAAACGACAAAAGAAACTCTGGACAGCTTGTGCATCTCCTGGTTTAAGCTTCAATTGATTTGAGCTATTAACATCATTTCAAATACTCCATTGGCATCTACATTACCATTTCCCTCAGCATCAATGATAAGAGTTCGAAACAGTCTAATTTTTTGAACTTCTTCAGCACCATCTAAGAGCAATGTTCTTTTGGTTCCAATACCCATGTGCTTATGTGACTTGTAAAACTTTCCGCTTCTTGGGCTTAACAAATGGTTATGCTCAAGTTCAACTTCAATGATTCTCCACCTTTTGGTTTCCATCAACCTAAACTTTATCATTGCTGGACAGCCAGTTCTAGCTTGTTTCTGGTCTTGGGCGGTTTGCCTCACTTTTCTTCTTGCAGCCTGCATTACTACAGCTGAGCATTCCTCTATACTTTTCTCTACTTTTTCGGTACCATGTATTGCTAACTCTAACACCAAAACCCTGTTCCTTGGCATAGCAATTATAAAAGTAATATACGTCATCATACGTCTCAAACTCCATTCCAACAGCAGGAGGCAATGGATTTTGGATTATCCCAGTTTGTCCAACATCTTCAGTCATCGCACAATCTCCTACGACCTCAAAATCATCAGCGTCATCATCACCTACTGGTTCAGTATTCAGAGAAACTTCATCCATCTACAATAGATGTTTAATGAAGTGAGCTTTAAGGAGAAAAAGCAAAATCAGTTCAAGGAATGATAATATAACCATACAGTTACTTTCACAAAGCTGCGTATTTCATCAATACTTTAACAACATACAACTGCCTGAGAACATATAAACATGTCATAGACGCTTGAATTAAGTATTGGTACAAATTAGCACACACCATGTAGGACACAATTTCAGTCACTAAACCCAATACCTTTTTTTTCACATCATACCAGGGAACAGATTAAACCCAATACCTCCTTTTACGCCATACCGAAGAACAGATTAAATCATCAATGAAAAATTAATCACATAATAATTTAACTAGACAATTGAAGAGCTTGAAACAGCACAAAACTTGAATCTGATTATGATAATTGTTGAGTCCTTGTATCGGCAGCTTTCCTTCAATGAGAAGATTATGAACATAAACTACTCACAAAAAAAATTATTTAAACTGACAGCCCATGAGATAAATAAAAAAAAAATCAACTCATTTTACAAATCACATCTCGTATTCATTTACATTGAAACACAAAAAGGAAGCAGGAACCAAAAAAAAAAAAACAGTACATAAACTTCTTTCCATAAGGTTTACGAAATAAGGAATTTATTAAGACACAAAATTTGAGGTCACCAATAAGAATTTGGTTCTCCTCTCTTTTTCTTCATTTTTCACTTATTGATGGAGCTACCATACAATCCTAAATGATAAAACCCCATCTCCATCTTTTGAACTAGAGCTAAAAAACTCAATAGTACAATGTTTTTCAATATTAAATACACAACTCAATCTTCTCCTAATTTACTCTAATAATCTCTTAACTAAGGAAGATTAAGCTCCACTTTTAAGCTAAAACGAGTTTCTTAAATCAGGCCCCAATGCTCTATGCTATTCAACAAGGCCGTTTACACGTTTTAATTTCGCAAACTAAAATCAAACTCCTGAAACGTAACGAGCATTAAAACTACCTCTACAAAGATACCCATTAAAACTACCTCTACAAAGATCAAACTCCTGAAATGTAACGAGCATTAAAACAAACAAGTCCGAACAAGAACTGAAAAATTATACATAAACCCGTTTCCACCTTTCGAAAAACAGTTTTAAATTCAAACGAAACATGCCTTAGGTTGATAAATTAGTAGCGCAAAAGAAATTTTAGTGAGATATGGGATCAGGGTTTTTGCCACGGTGATGTTAATTGCGACATTCGGGTGACTCAGCAGCCTTCGAGGCTGAAAATTTGATTGACCAAAAGCTTCCCGTTCGTTGATTCTCTAATTCCAGAAACGAAACTGGCAGTGTACAGAAGAAGTACGCTGATTTGATAATTCTGTGAAAATCATTGTTTTTTCAGATTTTTAATGTGTTCGATAAAATATCAAAATCTCAAAAACTTTTGTCTTTCATTTTGGGGGGAAAAACCCATTGAGATCCTTATGTTTTATCTTATATAATCTGGCTTAATAATTTGCAAAGTCTATTACTTTGCACCCATGCATGCTGCGTTTCAATTTACAAAATTGTACGTGAGTGCATCCAGCTAAAATTTGTAAAAAGAAAATAACAATAACACGTTAAAAATGTGATTTTTATGAAGAAATTTTAATTTAGTTAAATAGGTGACGATGGATAGGTATAAAATCTGAGATCTTTTATGATATTAATAAATATGTTGAGTTTGGATTAGTTCAATTGGGACTCAAATGTTATTTTTAATTGCTAAAAGTACGAAAATGCCCCCTTTCTCTTCAGCTAAAGGAGTGCAAAGTCATCTATATAATTGAAGCGCCATGTACTAGTAGTAGACCAGAGAAACAAAGGTTGAAGTTGCTCCAATGGTAACTGTTCATTTTATTTTTATTTTATTTATGTTTCTAGTAGAATGTAGGAAATATGTAGAAATGTTGCCAGCTATGATTTTGAAACTTTGCATAAATTTTTTATCATTATTGCTTTTGGTATTAAGAAATCCCGGGCGGTCATTAGACGTGCTAATGCAAAAAAATTGGAGATGATTTGGTAGGTGGCAACAAGTAGAGAATAATTTTCCTGTCAGCTGATCAATCAATAATAAATTTCAAATTGCAGAAAATAAAATACAACTGTCGCACTCTGAATTATCTTTTCTATCTCTTTCAATTGTGGCAATCATTTGTAACAAATAAATCAATTTGATGCACATTACTCCGAAGTTTTGATGTTGTGATTAAACTATAAATCAATTCAAAGTTCAAGTCAGTGCTCAATTGCAGAGTAGTTAGTAGTCATGCGCGCATGCTTAATTAAGTACTGCATTGTAGTATCGAAAATCATAACATCTCACCAGGCCTGGAAGCATAGCTCTTTATCTTGTAAATGTGATCACGTTCTTCTTCGGTGTCTTTTTTGAAATCTTATAAAAACTATGGAAACATGGTCACACTCTCAGTGTCACTTGATTCCATTTTCTGTTCTTGCCTTGATTTCATTGTTGGGAATGCGACGTCTACGAAGCCACAGCCGTGGGATAGAAGTTGCTACAATGCTACGAGTTGTGGAGACTTTAATGGGTGAAGGATCATTTGAATTGATGACTGAGAGGGTGCCAGAAGCTGCAGTGGAGGAGATAAATTGTGAGCCAACAATAGTGGGCATGGTGTCGACTTTTGAGAAAGTCTGGAGATGCCTTGAAGAAGAATCAGTTGGAATTATTGGCCTATATGTCATGGGGGAAGTTGGAAAATATTTATTCAAATCAACAAGTTCCTTGATAGTTGATAGCCCAAATAATTTTGACGTTGTGATTTGGGTAGTGGTATCCCAAGATATGCAACCCGAGAAGTTTCGGGAAAAGATTGGGAAAAAGAAAGGCTTATTCGATGAGTCATGGAAGCACTGAAGTTTTGAAGAGAAAGCACTCGACATATTCAAGAATTTAAGCAAGATGAAGTTGTAATAATGCTGGATGATAAATGAGAGCAGGTTGATTTAATTAAAATTGGTGTCCCTCGTCCAAGCACAAAAATTACATTCAAGATAGTCTTCACAACTCGTTCTATTGACATATGTGGCCTCATGGAAGCTCACAACAAGATTAAAGTGGAGTCTTTAAATGACGAAGAAGCATGGGAATTATTCTGCAAGAAGGTTGGAGAAGATGTGGCGACTCTGTCCAAGTGCTAAGGAGATCAGCCTCAGAATTTCTAGGTGTGGAAAAACAAGTATATCCTCTTTTGAAATTCTGTTATGATAACTTACCTAGCGATAAAATTAGATCGAGTCTGTTATACTGTAGTTTGTTTCCGGAAGACTTTCCAATTAGCAAAATGGAATTGATACATTGTTGGATAAGCGAGGGCCTTTTGGATGAAACTAATAATTCTGAGATATGAAATCAAGGATACTACATTATTGGTGTTCTTGTTCCTTTATGTTTATTGGAAGAAGAGGCTTCACTGTATGTAAAAGTGCATGATGGGATACGCGATATGCTTCTGTGGATAGCATGTGAATTTTTTTTTTTTTTGATAGGGATGGCATGTGAAGTTGAGAAGGAGAAAGAGAATTTTTTTGGTTCGTGCAGGTGCAAGGATTAACTGAAGTACCAGACATTTGGAAATGGGAAGGGTTGAGAAGGGTGTCTTTGATGAGCAACAAAACTGAGAAGGTATCATGTAATCATTCTCTAACTGATAATTTCAAAGTTAGTTTCCCTACAACATCTTAATTTATCAATGACTAACATACGAGAGTTGCCGAATGAGTTAACGTTCGTAGTGAATCTTAAGTTTTTGAATGTGGAGTATGCACGGTTTCTTCATTCAATTCCAGGGCAAGTGATATCCAGTTTTACGATGTTACAAGTTTTGAAGATGTTTGGTTGTGGCAGGTCATCTTCTGATCGTGAGCCACACCAGAAGATAGCGTTTTATTTGGAGGCAGTGAACTTTTGATTGCGGAGTTGTTTGGTTTGAGAGACATTTAGATGTGTTGACCATCATCCTAAGAAGCTCCCATGCTCTGAAAAGATTTTTGAGCTCCAACAAACTTCAAAGTTGTACTCAATCTCTCTATCCTAAATGCTTTGATTCGAAGTCAGTTGATGTTTTTGGCCTGGCTGATCTGAAGCATCTCAATAGGCTATAGATATTGCGAGTTGTAAGCTTTTGGAAGAAGTGAAGATTGACTTTGTTGGGAAAGCACAATGAACCCATGGTTTTCACAGCCTTATCCCATGACATTGAGCCATGTTGAAATATCATTTTGCTGTAAACTGAGGGATTTGACATAGCTTGCTTTTGCTCCAGACCTTCTTGTTGTTTCCAGAAAACGTTGCCATGATATAGAGGAAATACTCGGTGTTGGAAAATTAGGTGAAGAGATGATGTCAAATCTGGAACCTCCTATGAAATTCCAAGGTTACGTTTGGCATGTAGGATTGAATTGAACTAAATTATTAGGATTGGATTAAATTGGGTTATATTTATATTCTTATGTTTGGTACAGATTGAACTATATTAGATTATATTTAAATAATATTAAATAGTATTTAAGTTGGTATTTTAATATAAATATCAATTATCCATGAAATTTTATAATCATAATTAAAATAAATTTAAAAAGCAATTACTAGGAAAATTAAATATATTGCAAAAAGTTATTGGGTAGTCATAATATAATAAGCAAATAAAATTAAATATTTAATTATTTTTATCAAATATTTAAAAATATTATATAAAATCAATTAATTAATGCTATTTATTAATTTTCATGATTATTTTTAATATTATATTAGTGATTATTAAATTTAATACAATCAAATAATGCAATAAATAATTATTAGTTTAATTTTATTGATTAATTATTAAATATACAAGTGATGAAAATTTAATTTCAGGAGTTGGTAGAAGCAAAAGTACTAATTTAATTAGATCATAGATAATAAATAAAAATAAATTTTAATTAAATCATAATAAAAAAATTTAATCAATTGATTGATTCAATCAATCAATTGATTGATTGAATGCTTATATAAATTTATTTTGTACAAACTCATGTGGCATGATAAGATTGATTAAATTAAATATCACTTAAGCCACATAATTTGTTTTTATTATTTTATATTTTTATTCAACTAATGAATTAACGTCACGTCAGTTTGTACAAGAATTTGTGACTATATCATCACTCGTAAAAGAAATGATACAAATAAAAATCTCATAAATGGATAACTTTTATCTTTAATCTTATCCCAACTAAACACATATGTAAATTAAGATTATTAATCCCATAATTTTAAGATTAAATTCAAATTTATTCCCCCTTAATCCAATCCAACTAAACTTGTCAAACATGGGATAAAAATTTAATTCTAAAATTAGTCCAATTCCATACTTAATCCTAGCATCCGAATATAGCTCAAGTTCTTTGCTTAAAGAAGCTACCAAATTTGAAGAGCGTCTACGGGAAGGCCTTGCGTTTCCCAGATGTATGCAGAATTTTTGTATCAAAATGCCCAGAACTTAAGAAGCTGACGCTGGATTTTGAAAGGGCGGGCCAAGGTAAAATTCTTATCAAGTGAAAGGAAAATCGGTGGAAACAACTTCAATGGGAGGATCAAGCAACTCAGGATGCATTGCTTCTGTTTTTCAAATCAACTGACAAGTGATTGAAGGGGGCATCATCAGCCTGGATGGGGAGATCCTGGAGCAGATCAGCAGGGTTTGAATCTGCATCATCAACATCATCAGGATCTCTATTTCTATTGCTGGTCGTAATGCCTGCCTACTGTTGCTTGAAAAAGTGATTAAGTGAGCCAGTTTTTTGTTTATTAAATTTTGTCTTAATTGGCGTCCAATAGAAATTTACAAGAATTACTTTTCTGTTCATGCAATCGGCGTCTGAACGCGGCTGATCGGTCACCGGTGTTGGCGTTTACTGTGATTAGACAAGTTGTAGGACTTCAAAAATAACTTCTATTGGGGTAATTTCGATTACACATAATTAATTTTTATTTACAATATTTTATTCCTGCTAGGTCAATTGAGATTCTTTCCACCGGGCACACCCCTCATGTTCTTTTATTTCCTGTCTTTTATTAGCCGTTGGATTTTACTACTCTTATATCCAACGGCTTGCCACAACAAGACAAATGAGGTGGCACCTTCCAACAGCTGAAAGGTCGTTTTGGCCCCAAGTGAAACAGGGGATGCACTTACTATTAAGGACAGTTGGTGGCCAGCTAAATACTAATGCATTCATTTTTTGTGCTTTCATCTTTTTGAATTACTGAAGACAAGTGGCCAGCTAATGCATTCATTTTATGTACTTTCGTCTTTTTGAATTATTGAAGACAAGTGGCTCATCGCTTTTACTGTAGGTAAGATCCAGATGATCTCGATTATCAAAATAATTATTTTAAAATACCTTAATTATTTTTACTTTTATGTTATCTTTATTAAATTAAAATTGGAATGAGCTGAAATCGAAATGAGTAGAAATAGGAATGGACTGGAATAAAAATAATAAATGAAAATTAAAATAAGTTGTTTACTTGAATTATAGGAATCGAAATCGGAATGAGCTAGATTGGCATTAATGTGTTTACTTTGTTTTAAAATCAGAATCAGAATGAATTAGATTGTAACAAATTACTAAAAAATACTTAATAGATTATTGTTATAATTATTAATTAATTAATTAATTGTAATTTTTTTAATTAATTATAATAACTATAATAAAAATTATTATAAAAATATATTAACTAATAATATTAATATAAATTACTTAATTAAAATAATATATTAATTATTGTGATTATTTATTCAAAAAATATAATTATTAATAATTATTGTTAATAATATATTCATATATTAATTAGTAGTAATAATTATATTATTTATTTATTTAATAATATTAATTTTATTTAATAATTAATAATAATATATGAATTAATTATAATAATTATTAACNTTGTGATTATTTATTCAGGAACAATAATTATTAATATATTATTGTTAATAATATATTAATATTTTAATTATTGTGATTATTTATTCAAGAACTATAATTTTTAATAATTATAGTTAATAATATATTTATTTATTTATTAATCATAATATATTAATTAATTAATTATAATATTATATTATATTTATTAATTATAAAGAGGACAAAGTGGGCATTTTTAATTTTGGGGAGGGTAAAATGGTCAATCCTAGGAATGAGAGACTCATTCCCACCTCCCCATGGGAATCAATCTCCCAATCCCTATTCTCAAAATAGTGGTGGACCCCATCATTCCGATTCCGATGCTTACTCCATATTTACGAAGTAAACACCATCAACCATTCTAATTCCAAATTTCGATTCTCTAATCCTGCAAGTAAACTAGGGGTGACAAAACAAATAAACGAATCGAATTCGAATCGAATCGTAAACAAATTGGGTCAAAATTCTACGAATTCGGATTCGATTCATTTATTAAACGAATTGAAATTTCATGATTCGGATTCGATTCGTTTATTAAATGAATATTCGGTTCGATTCGTTTAATTCGTTTAATAGAATTGATAAATGAATCGAATCGAATCCACATTCGATTATTATTCATTTATCCTTAACGAATCGAACCGAATCAAATTGAATCAAGATTCATTTACAATTCGTTTAGAAAAGTATAATTAATAAACAAAATTAAGCAAAATAAAACAACAAAAAAATCACGAGTTTAACATTCCACAACAAAATACAAGTAACTCAAACCATATTATGCAGTCATCCAAATACCAACTTACAAATCCCTAATACTACAAATAACAATAATTCAAATTTAAATTATAAAGTAAGGTAATTTCTTTAATTCTCTTCATTTGTCTTTTTCACATTGAAAATAAAAATCCTACACCAAAAAATAAATAAAATGTTATTAACAATTTAACATACTGCAATATTGATAATAATCATTGTAAAATTTTAAAATATCAAATATATAGCAAATTTGTAGTATTTTTAAGGAAATAATAATTAAATAAGATAAAACTTTACCTATCGCACTCATACAAATCTAAGGATTTGGAGCAGTGATAAAACGTAACATTTGCTGGATGTAAAAATTAAAAAGAAAAAGAATTGGAACACTGCTTGTGCTACCTTCAAGAAATGCTTCTCCAAGTACAAACACGCAGTACTTGGAGAAGGAAATGAAGGGAAAGAGATGGCAAAATGTAGCAGTGGCGGCTAAGTTGTTAGGAGATGAGGGAAAAGTGTGTGTGAAGTGTAAAATTAGGATTGGTCTTTTGGCTTTATGTGTTATGCTTAAAATTACAATATTAACTTTCATATTTTAAAAAGTTTCCAAATTAATTTAAGGAAAAAAGTAATTTAATTAAATAAATTTTAAATGAATCGACCTGTATTTGATTCGTTTATGATCCGTTTATTAAACGAATCTTAAACAAATAAACGAATCAAAATCTTCTAACTCGCATTTGATTCGTTTAATTAACGAATCGAATCGAATCGAATTCATTCATTTATTAAAACGAATCAATTTTTTTAAATCCAAACCCATTTAATTCGTATCAAATTAAATCAAATAAATAAATCTTAATCTATATTACCACCCCTAAAGTAAACACATCATTAATGTTACTGATATTTCTTATATTTCATATTCCACAAAAGCAAAAGTGACAAAACAACCAGCTGGATTCTTTTATTAAACTACAAATTAAAATGAATTTTTTAAAATAAATTATATATGAAAGTAGAATCTTTTGAATATAAGTGGGTAGGCTCCCTTTCAAAAAAAAAAAAAAAAGCGGGGTAGACTCTTTTATTAAAGACAAGTCACAAGTTTTGAGTAGTCACGACTCACGACGGTTAGGCTCTTTTATTAAACTGCAAATTGTAGGAGGTTGCTACTGGGAAGCAGCACACGTGTCCTGAAGAGAGAGAAAAACCGAGCAAATGCAGGCAATGGGAGTTGGCTAAAAGTTGGATCTGCAATTTACAAAATCTGTAACTTAAGTCAGCTCCCAAATTGTATAGTCTTTTTTCAAATTGTACAGACATTTATAAATTGGTGGCCCCTTGGAAATTTAATGCCAAGCAGAGAAAAGTCATCAGGCACGATCCTCAATAATTGTTTCGATATTTATAAATTCGTGGCCCCTACGTCCTCAATAATTGTTTCGATACTTATAAATTGGTGGCCCCTTGGTAATTTAACAGCAGCCTGCAAGTGCCAACTAATGAAAAGTCATTCATAATCTCCCAAGTAGAACAGGGGATATACAAAGATTAAGACATGTCATTCTTTTTCTTTTTTCTTTTTTCTTTTTTCATTCCCTATCATGTAACTTACACCTAAATACATAAACAATATAAAATGAATGGAGAGATGCCGGAGCAGATAAGCAGGGTTTGAATATGACCTTTGGCGTTGTTTTTTTTTTTTTCATTTTTTCCTTCCTGTCATTTTATCATTTCTTTGGCTTTGTCTCTATTGCGGGTGTTACTGCATGCTTGACAAAGTTTGCTAGCTTTTCCTTTTGTTTATTAAATTTTTTATGGTCACAAAGTATTACTCGTTCTATTTGACAGTGATGTGAATCAATTTTTTTATTTTATATTTTGTGGTCAATGTGAATTCAATTTCATTTGTCTCCTGCAATTATGAAGAAATTGCAGTCTTAAAATGAAAAAGTACACCGGCAAAAACTTTGTAAAAGCTTCGGAGTGATAAGGGAATTCACTTACTACTAAGGACAATTGGTGGCAAGCTATTCCAATCATTTTATGTCCATCCATCTATTTAGTTATTGAAGATTAGTGGTCCATTTGTAAATTTCAGATTGTCTCTCTCTCTCTCTCCCACTTGAAATAACAATATTTAATATATCTCTTAAATTATTATAAATTTTAATTTACTCTCGATTTAAAATGGAGCATGTCGATAAATTTTTTTTCTTCTTAATAAAATTGACGTCAGTTGTGTTTACAGTAGTTTGAAGTTTGAAATATTTTAAAGATTATTATTCTATAAGGGAGTAATATGAAATGAAATTTACTTTTCATGTGTGAAATGAAAAAGGATGAAGCAAGTGTCCCTGCTTTTATTTTATTTCAAGGAGGAGTCATCTCACATACTTTAGCTCTTAACGTTACATTTTTTCTGGTTACATTTTTATTTTTTATTTTTTTTACACATGTGTGTGGGGTGCTTTTCTGTAAGCTCCTTAATATATATTTAAGACAAATCATGAAAGAGATGGGATTATATCAAGATGATCAAAGCATGTAAAAAAAGAAAAAAAAATTAAGAAGTAAGACACTGAAAATGGAGAAGAGATGGAAGCAAAAGATATTCCAAAATAAAGCAATCTATCCCCTTTCGAGGGCAGACTTATCAGGTTTAAAAAAGTACATGCTTTGAATTGGTAGTTGCAATCAAGGGAAAATAAATTGGTAGGTCCCGAATCGGACGTGCCTAATAAATCTTTTTAAAATTTTTCCCGTATAATGGACAGAGGTCATTACTAAAATTTCTCTTCCACAGCGCACAGCAGCTTCAGTTTATCAAAACTCAATCAATTTTCTTTCTTAACAAAATTCCAAAGATGGGTAACATTTTTCAGATCCCATGCGATGGTGCTTTTTTCAATCGTTGCTTGGATTGCTTTCTTGGAGAAGCAGCATACATAAGCAGCCTCCAAGATAATCTTGATGCCTTGGACACTGAATTGGGAAATCTGATCGCTAAAAAGAACGATGTGATGAGGAGGGTTGTCGATGCTGAACGGCAACAAATGAGAAGGCTGGACCGAGTGCAACGATGGGTTTCGAGGGTGGATGCTGTTAAAACTGGAGCCGATGAACTTATCAGAGACGGCTCTCAAGAAATTGACAAATTATGTGTTGGAGGCTACTGTTCTAAGAACTGCAGGTCAAGCTACAAGTTCGGAAAACAAGTGGCTAAAAAGCTACGAGATGTGGAGACTTTAATTGCCGAAGGGGTTTTTGAGGCGGTGGCTACCAAGGTGGTGCCTAAGAGAGCTCCAGAGCCTGTAGCAGATGAAAGACCTACTGAGCGAACAGTAGTAGGCTTGCAATCACAACTTGAACAAGTCTGGAGATGTCTTGCAGAAGAATCAGCGGCAATCATTGGCCTATATGGTATGGGCGGTGTTGGTAAAACTACACTATTGACCCATATCAACAATAAATTTCTCGAGAGTCCAACGAACTTTGATTGTGTGATTTGGGTAGTAGTTTCAAAAGACCTGCGACTTGAAAAAATTCAAGAAGATATTGGGAAAAAGATAGGCTTGGTTGGTGATTCATGGAAGAGTAGAAGTGTAGAGGAGAAAGCTCTCGACATCTTCCGGAGTTTAAGAGAGAAGAGAATTGTATTGTTGTTAGATGATATATGGGAGCGGGTTGATTTAACAAAAGTGGGCGTTCCACTTTCCGGACCAAAAAATTCTACCTCAAAAGTCGTATTCACAACCCGTTTCATCGATGTTTGTGGTAGCATGGAAGCTGACAGGAAGTTCGTAGTGGCGTGCTTATCAGAAAAGGATGCTTGGGAACTGTTTCGAGAAAAAGTTGGGGAAGAAACTCTTCAGAGTCATCATGATATCGTTGAGCTAGCAAAAATTGTGGTCAAAGAGTGTGGTGGTTTGCCACTCGCACTTATTACTATTGGTCGAGCTATGGCCTTCAGAAAGAAAGCGGAGCAGTGGAGACGTGCAATTGAAGAGTTAAGGAGATCAGCTTCACAGTTTGCAGGTTTGGGAAAAGAGGTGTATCCTCTTTTAAAATTCAGCTATGATAGTTTGCAGAATGATACGATCAGATCTTGTTTCTTGTACTGTTGTTTATATCCCGAAGATTATGGCATTCTTAAATGGGACTTGATTGATTGTTGGATTGGCGAGGGATATTTTGGGGAATCTGACAGGTCTGGTGCAGAAAACCAAGGATATGACATTTTGGACACTCTTGTTCGTGCATGTTTATTAGAAGAGTTAGAAGATGATGAAGTAAAAATGCATGACGTTATTCGTGATATGGCTCTATGGATAACTGGTGAAATTGTGAAGGAGAAGCGAAACTTTTTGGTTTGTGCAGGTGCTGGATTAAATGAGGCACCGGATGTTAAAAGATGGGAAAATGTGAGAAGATTGTCATTGATGCAAAACCAAATTGAAACGCTGTCAGAGGTTCCCACATGCCCTCATCTCCTCACTTTATTTCTTGACTTTAATAAGGAGTTGAAGATCGCGGATGGCTTCTTCCAATTTATGCCTTCTCTCAAAGTTTTGAAGATGTCAAACTGTTCGTATTTGAAATTACCTGTTGGGATGTCAGAGTTGGGTTCATCACTAGAACTTCTTGATATTTCAGATACCAGCATAAGAGAGTTACCAGAAGAGTTAAAGAAGTTGGTAAATCTGAAATGTTTGAATTTGAGGTGGACAAGACAGTTAAGGAAAATTCCGCGGCAACTAATATCAAATTCTTCAAGGTTACGTGTGTTGAGAATGTTCGCTACTGGCTATTTCTATCTTCATGAAGCATCAAAAGACAGCGTTTTATTTTGCGGGGGAGAAGTTTTAGTACAGGAATTGCTCGGTTTGAAATATTTAGAGGTATTGGAGTTGACCTTGGGAAGTTATCATGCTCTCCAAATTCTTTTGAGCTCAAATAAGTTAAAAAGTTGTATTCGATCTCTTTACCTCCAGTTGGCCGGAGATGCAACGTCGATTATTGATGCTACGGCTTTCGCAGATCTAAACCACCTCAATGAATTATGGATTGATGAAGGTTTTGAGTTGGAAGCATTGAAGATAGTACGAAAAAGGCCGGAACCTTTTGTTTTCCGCAGCCTTCACCGTGTTACTATACATAGCTGCCAGAAGTTGAAAGATGTGACATTCCTCGTTTTTGCTCCAAACCTCAAGTCTCTCGATCTAGACCGTTGCGATGCTATGGAAGAAATAATCAGCGTCGGAAAAATTGCTGAGACTCCTGAGATGATGGGACATATAAGCCCTTTTGAAAATCTCCAAATGCTTCATCTATCATATTTGCCAATTTTGAAGAGCATCTACTGGAAGCCATTGCCTTTCACTCATCTGAAAGAAATGGTGGTACGTGGGTGTGATCAGCTTGAAAAGCTTCCACTCGATTCCAACAGTGCCAAAGAGCGTAAATTTGTTATTCGTGGATACACACACTGGTGGAACCGACTTCAATGGGAGGATGAAGCCACTCAAATTGCTTTTCGTTCCTGTTTACAACCTCCGTACTGAGCGGCGGTCGCAAAATTTGATTTCTAGTGAGTGCGTTTGTCTTTTAAAAGAAGAATTTAAAAGAAATTTATTCTTGTCGTTTTCTTCTCTGTTTTTATTTCAGTTTCTTTCTCTCTCTCTCTCTTTTTGTCTTCTGCAAATCTCAATTAAATGTTGAATTAATGGAATTAATGTAGTCTGCCAATTTCAGCTGAGCTTTCGTAGTGATTATTAATGATTTGTTTTCACACAAGAACAATTTCAGCTGGCCGATTGGCAGCGGATCCAGCTGCACCAATTTCAGAGCAAATACTGACACTACTTCGAACAGCACACTGAAGAAGTGAAATGTCTACTGCAAAGGCAATGCAGTCCTCATTTTGGCTTGAGATGCAGTAATCATCGAAGATCGTTTCCTTGTGAAACTGGGCAACACATTGAATCCCTTCGCCACTGAGAAGGTTGTGGAGGAAGTAAGCTTTCTCTCTAGTGAGGAAGAGGTGGCATACCTTCCCCATTTTGTCTAGGGCAGGTAGGAATCATTTTTCTAAGAGATTTACTTCATTCTCTGTGAGAAATGCTTTGAACTTCATCCCTCTGTCTCTATCCTCACTTATCAGAAAATAAGTTGAAAGCACTACGGAGAGAGAGAGAGAGAAAATTAAGATATATAGACAAGAAAAATATTAGACGTTGATCTTACAAACTAATACTTCAAGCAGTATCCTAGAAAGCTAAAAACTGCAAGATGGCTTGAAATTTGAAAAGAGCACGTGCTTTTCCTCCTTAACTTGAGAAAATGTTTAATATAGTGCACCTTACAGAAGCATTTAAGCAATTAGAACTTTGCACAAAAACATCAAGAAGACTAAACAAATCAGATGCAGTGTATTTGTCCAAGCACAAATTGCATTTTGTCCTCAACTTTAATATTTATTGATGAGAATCCATACAGGTCCCTCATTTGTTATAGAAAGCTTTCTTGTAGTCTCACCAGTTAATTCACAGGTCTATAATCATCTTGCAAAGTTAAGGGCATTTCTTTCGATCTAAAGTCTTTGCATCACCACCTCATCACACGCCAAGCCAATATTCCATTTACCTCTACAACAAAAAGTTTTAAGTAAACAATCCTAATGCACACAGCCAAATAAAATGCAGTAAGAATATTCAACTTAAAAATCTGAAAGCCAACTTGGTGAATTGCCTCCTTAGGTGAAGTTCCATGCTTTACTATAGTTGACAGAACTCAGCAAAAGCTTCCATACAACAGATTTTGAAAATGATGATGCCAATAGATACTCATTCAATCCATTGAAAATCCAAAGGTTCATTGTTAATAGAAGTTTACAGAGTTTTGGTCATCAAATAGCTCAGACCTAATCCCAAACAAAAACGAGTGAAAATTAGATCACGAGCAGCTAATTGTAAATTCTAACTTAACTCTTCATCTCCTTTGTAAACAAGAAACAAAATGGAGACACGCAAAATGAATATGGAGAAAATTTGAACTCAAATGAAATCAGGGCACGAAAGCAAACAAATGGCATGCACAAAAAAACCAAGCCTCAATCAAAAACTAATTAACCATTAAGAAAAAAAATTGGTCAGAGAATGAACTCCAAATTCAGGAGTCAAGCAAGAAGCTTTCATTAGTTCAGAAGCTCCTGTACAAATTAATAAGTTATGCTCTTTGGAAGCAAACCTAAATTCCAAGAGAAACAGAACCCACGAATTTGCAATTATAAGCAAAGGAAGTGAAGCACAGGATTCTATCACACATAGGAATTGTATAACAAGAGATCGATATATCGAATTAGAAAACTCAATTCGAATTTGTGTCAAAAATCAAAATTAGAAGATTTCACATTCCGAGAGGAACAAGCAACAGATGAAGTTCAAAATTTCAGCCATAACATGCTAAAAATGCTACACTTAACGGTTCATTTTCATGGATTTTCTCGGGAAACAAACAGAAAATTACGGTTTAGAGAGTTGACTGACCTTTTGGCTTTTGAAATTGAGAAGATCGCGCGCCAAATTGGAAGAGGGAAGTGAGAGTGCGAGTTTTAATTTGGGTATTAGATAAGGAAATTTTATTAGGTTGCGAGGGTAAAAAAGGAAAGAGATATCATTATTTTATTATCGATAATTATTAAATTTTTTTTCCAAAAAAAAGAACAAGCAAGGATATTTTATTGTCATTTGCAACCTTTAATTTTTTAAATGCTATTAGAAACACAAGACAACAAAGAAATACTTATTTTTTTCTAAAACTAAAATCAATTGTTTAACTTCTTATTTCATAATCCAACTTCATTACTAAGTTAAAAAAAATTGTTTCAAACTTACTTGAGTCATATCCAATGGACCAACAAAGTAATCGTTTTTATTTTTATTGATTTTTGCAGGAAATTAATAACTTAAAAATACTTAAAGCTATTGTAAAAATTTTTATTATCAACCTCATAGTTTTTTTTTTTTTTGGGAAGAGAATTCAAACTTTTTTTTTTTTCATGAATATCGCTGTTTCGTTTGAGTTGGATGTGAATTCAAATCCAAATATTCTTTGTTTTTCAATTCTGAACTCAATTTCTTTTTTCTCAAGAATGTTATGCAGAAATGATTTTTACTAAATCCTTTTTGATGAATTGTTTAAATTAAACAATTGGAATAAGAATTGTAACGATTTATCATAAGCGTGCTAATATGATAACTTGTTTTACGAAGGATTAATTAATCAATTAGTATTAAATTATATATTAGTCAATTAGATATGTGTTACATTTGTCATGTTTTGTAGGTGATACTACATAATTTCTAAAAGAATATAGTAAAAACACGTTAAAATGTTATTTTAATGAAGAAAATTTTATAATTTTATTAATTAGGTGACACAATAATAAATGGATTTCTGTAAGAATTGAGATTCTTGAGATAATTATTACATAAGGAGAAGTTTAGTTGGTTCAATTTTGACATGATAAGAAGACAACACAGCACAGAAAACCCAAATTGCCACTTCCACTAATAAAAGATACCTGTTTGAAAAGTAATTATAAACTATCTTCTTTGTGTTATTTCTCAAAACTTTTGTGTCACAAATGTTATTTCTATTGACAACAGTACGAAATACCCGCCTTTCACTTGAGCAGGAGCAAAGCAAAGGTATGATGAGCTATCTCTGTATAATTGAAACGCCATTACTAAACGATTCTTGATGATGGGAGCCACCGTGCCAGCTTTGTTGGCGTATTTTGTACTGTTACCTTCTTTTCATTCTTCAGAGCCATGTACAGTACTAGGATACCAGAGAAACCAAGGTGGCATTGAAGTTGCCCCAGTGGTTAGTTTTCCGATCATTTTTTTAATTCAATTATTTATGTTTTTAGAAAAATGTAGGAAATATGTAGAAATGTTGACAGCCTTGATTTTGAAACTTTTGCCTAAAATTATTATCATTACTTATTGTTTCTTATTTAAAGAGAAATTCTAGAAACATGAAATGATTATTCTACGCTTGTTTTAATATTATGCTATGAAGATTATGAAGGTTTGATTATATGTCACTATCAATTGCCTTAATCGTTTGTCGTAAATCAATTAAGCATTTTGATGCAAATGATTCCCTATTAAAAAATTCAAGTCAGAGCTGAATTGCAAAGTAGTTAGTCGTGCTTGCAATTCAATAAGTATTGTATTTTCTCCCTGATTTGGTTGATTCAACTATGTGCATTTGCTTATGAACGTTGTAGTATAGAAATCGAAACATCTTGTCTTTTGCTAAGCCCAGAAGCAAATTCTTTGTATTCTACTCATCAGTTTTCTTCATTCTCTTCGTTGAAATTTTATCCAAACAGCGGTTTCGAAATTGTTTTCACTACAATACCTTAGTCTTTCAGATGCTCCCGTCACTGAGTTGCCAGAAGAGCTAAAAGCCTTGGTAAATCTTAAGTGTTTGAACCGGAGTACACAAATTATCTCTCTACAATTCCAAAACAACTGATTTGTTACTTTTCGATGCTACATGTTCTGCGAATATTCAGTTGTGGTTATCTTGTTCAGATACCAAAAAATAGCGTTCTATTTAGTGGTAATGAATTCTTGGTTTGGGAGTTGCTTAGTTTAAAACGTTTAAATGTATTAAGCATCATCTTAAAAAGTTTTTCTGCCGTCCAAAAACTTATGAGCTTCCAAAAGTTGCAAAGCTGTACACAATGCTTGGACCTTGTAGACTGTGATGATCCAAAGTCATTTGCCTTGGCAGAGTTGAAGCATCTTGTAGACTGTGATGATCCAAAGTTCTGCTGTGTCGAAGTTGCAAAGGCTTGAGAATGTTTTCGTTTGAACGGCCCTCACTGAGTTAAGATGAAGGCTTGTCATAAATTGTGGGAAGCGACAGGTTATTCAAATAGAAAAATGTATGGAGATGGATGTTAATCTTAAGGTTATTCAAGTAGACAAATTTGAATAAAACTTATGGTAAGTGCTTTTCCATTTATTGCATATTTATATCTAATTTTTATTTTCCTTTATTGTTAAATTTTGCTCTATATTTGTTGTTGTATGGTGCATTCTTGTACAATTATTAGCTTTTCATTTCTCTTCTCACATTAACTGCCCTTCTGATCATGTAGGATTTGCTGATGCAAAGAGTCATAATTTGGGATACAAATGTAAGAATTAGACAGATGACATGTTGTTTTGAAGCTCAAGAAGAAGGACTAATTATGTCATTGAAAGCCTCCAATTTTGTGATTGGTTTCTTTTTATTTTATTTGTTGTTTTCTCTATTTTCAGATCGCTTAATTGTTAGTTGTTGTAATGTAATGTTTTAGTATAGAAAATTATATTTGGCCAAGACAGCGATAGGAGGGCACATTGTGCATGCACACTAGTGGATTTGGCATGCCAAATCCAATTAGGATGGATAACACTTTATAAGCATTAGGCTTCTCTCGGACCTGAGTAATATAGAATATGTTTATAAGTTGTGAATCACCCTTTATAAGTGTTAGGCTTCTGCTATACTCAGTGATGTGAAATATATTTATAAGCACTAAACTTCTCCCATACACTTTATGTTAAAAAAAAAAAATTAATAATAATAATAATAATAAAAATAAAAATAAACCCATTTTAACAGACTCTTTTTTCTTTTTTCTATATGAACAAACGCATTCTTCAAAGCAATTGTGGGTAGAAGAAGTGAGTAGAGAAGAACTGGGCCCCTTTCATTCCCCTAAAACCTCACCAAAACCTCTCGTGTAAGCTTCTCAGATTTTCTTTCTATATTTCTTAGGAACTCATTTTTTATTGAATCACTTCTTTTGCATGCTGCATTTTTTGTTTGTCATATTTGGGTATTATCTTATCTGGAATGCTGTTATGATTGATGGAACAAGTAATCGATTTTTGGTCTAATGGAAGTTGATTTATTTATTTATTGTTATTTTTATTTGAAATTATGTACAATTGCATTTCATTCATTTCTCTCTCTTTTTCTTTTTTTCCCCCCATATATTTGTTATGTATTATAGCGTTTCATTTAATATTGATCATACTGTAGGTAACCATGTGATTGTAGATGGGGATTTCAAGTTTGTTGAATATTCATGTAAGTGAAGTAACAGCCACAATACTAGTGAAATTGGGAGCTTTATTCATGAGTTTGTGGTTTTGAAAAGTACCACAGTTCAACCGATGAAGGCTCCTTTTTGGGATTCTTCTTTTTCTAGGCTGCAATTAGGATATGTACATGATAGACAATCTTTTGTTGGTTTAGCATATCTTCACTGATTTTGTCTTTTATTCCCCAATTTTATAATTACACACCATGAATGTTGGGTGATTGTATAGAAAATTTGTGAAGGAGTTTCCGTGCTAATAGTTAGTGGCTTCTGTTTTATTGGCATTGATTGGGTAGATTACGTGTTACAGTGATTCAATTTGTGTTCCAAACTTTGCTTTAATTTTCTGTTTTCCCCAACTATATATGTCCAATTTAAATCCAGAAGCATGTACTGATTTTTTCTTTTTGTATTAATCTGTGAAGTTTATTTGGAATGGAAGTAACTGGGTCGGGTCTAATGGATTAAATTATGACATTGAGGGGAAGGCACTAAAAGGGTTTGCTTGACACATTTGGTTCTGTGTTACACTGCAAGAAATAGCTTTTGCTTATTGCAATGCAGGGGGAAATCCCGATTTGGCTGGTGAATTTCTCTGCCAAAAACAGGCAAACACCTCAACCTCTTTTGTCCATACTTCTGCTGGGGAAGCAAGGGGTAAAGAGTCTTCAAAATCATCAAACAGTAACATCTCTGAGAATTCATTTTATGGAAATGGAAAATCTAGAGCTTCTAATACAAAATGGCATCTGGTATCAGGACGTACCGTTTCAAGTTTTCTTGGTAAAGATTATGTTAAACCTGCTCAGCCAGCTAATGGCACTGTTCTGGCATCAAAGCCATTGAAGTTGGATCCAAGGGAGTTTCGCATTTCTGCACTTTCAGAGAAGAAACTAAACCGAAACAATCAAAGGATGACCATTTGCAGAAGGATATGGAAGATTTTCTGTTTAAATTGCTAGGAGAAGGGTTCCAGCTTTACAGGGATGTGATTCAGGAGGTTCATGGAAACGTTTTAAATATATTGATGCCAATTTAATACATATTGTCCTTTTCAATGTTCTTTCTTTCTTTCTCCTCTTTTTATTCTTCTTCTTCTTCTTTTTTCTTTTCGTGTGCATGTGATCACTAATTTGGTATTATTCTTAACTTGCAGATAGTTGTGGATATGATATGCAAAATATCTTCTTGATGGAGGCCTCTGATTTTTTCCCTTCTATGTAACTTAGTAAATCGCATTTTCCTTTGTGATTGATATATCATACCAAAGTCAAGTCTTAAATACTGCTGTCATATGTTAAGGTTCAACTTCCATTTTGATTAACGTCCATTTGCTGCTGCTTCCAAAAGTGGAATAAGATACTTTGGTTAATTTCAGTAGTTGAACCCAATAGAGTACTTTATTTAGATCTTCATGGTTCAAAGGCCTGAAAAAACTTGCCGGTATTTGCAAAATGACATTCTGTGCTTTTATTTAGACTTATTATTTAAGTGATAAAAACTCCCGTAACCTGCTGTCAAGAAAATTTCAGATTGTTAAAGACAACATTTTGTTTCAGCCAAAAATGTTTGTTTCGATTAAAGACTTGAACCATTTTCATTTAACCTGATTGTGATGCTTTACATTATGCATGTTCCTCTCAATCAATAAAAGTTGAGGTCATGATTTTATATTTCTATTTTGTAACTTGAAATAATTGGTCTGCCTGTTTCTGTAGCTTGATAACATGAATTTTTCCTTCTGAAGTTAATTTGATCAATAAAATAATTCTTCGGAGAGGATGTGCCCATTCTATGGTCATTTTCTTAGCTAACATGTTTTTTCTTCACTCTTCAGAGCATGTCTAAACTAATTGATCGCTCAGCGGAGACTTTGGGTGAGAAGACAAAATTTCTTGGTAAATCCTCTGAAAAGGTATGCATAATTCCCGAGTATTAAATAACCATTGGTCATAATTTTTGTACATGACTTTTTTTGGAGATCATTAAAAGTGGTTGATGATCTATTTTGTAATATCATAGAGGGATCATGAATTCCTTTTCTTTTCTGTGGCTAGGCAACACTTTCTGGCCAAACTAAGGAAATCTATTTTAGGTAATGTAAAAACCAGTTGTAGGATGTAATAGTTTATTATGCCTTGACAATAACTTTTTGTATAATTGTCAGTTTAATGAATACAAGAGGAACTCTTTTGGCAAATTCATCCATGATAGATGCTAAAATTATTTATGCATACCAGTTGCCTTAACTAATTTTTCTGAACACTGGTATTGAACAGGAAAATGAATATGCAATTTGTATATTGTGCCATTGTGGAGAATTTGGATATTCTTATTTAAGTAACAAGGAGAGTATTTGCCTCATCTTTAAACAATGAATCTTTGAGAAATGAGGAGTGGGTGATTGGCAGTGTCTTCATGTAAATGTTCATTTATTTGTATTTTGAACTATTATGAGAATCTTTGTATGCCAAATTAGTAATACAAATGTTCAGATGAATTTTCCTGTTGATCATGCGTGTGTATCTGCACACAACCATTGTGTACCACTTTATTCTGATGGGCAAAAATCTGTAGTTTAGAAGAAAAGAAATAATAATCATATATTATTGCTTGGTTCATGATTATTAAACGATTATGGCTTTAGAAAATCCACAAATCCTTTGTGTTCATATATGAATGTGCGAAGTTTGCTATATCTTAGATTACCTTCTTCCAAGATAACAAGTTCATATATTTTTTTATTCCTTTTTCATCACAGCTGAATTTCAAGTGTAAGTTTTGTTATTAATAGCTGGTTTCCTGTTATTATGATTTCATAAACAGTGAGCGGATATGTGCTCTACTTTTGGAGGGCCTCGACATGAAAGAAAATTGCAACAATTGAATTCTTCTGGAGGGTATGGTATTTAATTTATTTTCTCAGCTTGTTGTAAGACTAATATATTTCCTTCAGTACGCACGGCATGGTGGGAAGGGTTTTTATTGAAAGAATTATGATATTTCTTAGACTTTGTTTTGGAAGGGGGTGGAGGGATTTCTCATCCATATATGGTTACTTGATTAGCTTTTGACTGTATTGTCTCCGTCGTGCAAAGGAAAATCCAAATACTAACGAAGGGGAATTGCTTAGGCACCCAAAAGACAGAAATGAATTACGGAAGGAAGTTTTTGCTGCCTTATTTAGTGCTGCTGAGAAATCTGATGGATTTCCTGAAATTATGGTGAAGATGGAGTAGAGGTCCAACGCATTAGGAAAGGTGGTGAGTCAACCGCCGGAGGAATTAGTACCAGAATACAAGGCTAATGTGGTGCACTTGCAGCAAGATGACCAGACCTGTATGTGCTTTTATATTAACTAGATTGGCTGGATTTGTGAGTGTGTACATTTTTGTGTGTATACTCACTTTTGTATTTATGCATATTAATGTGTAGGATTCTTGATTTCTGCCACTTACTGGAGAACTAGTGGAAAGCTTTATACTGATATATGTGCTATAACTAATGGAAACTACAATATGAATATTTTCTCTCACCTGGAGAACTGTGTAACAGATATAATTTGTGGCTCTGGAATACTGAAGATTCTGCAATAACTAATGGAAAATATGATATGAATATTTTTTCTCACCTGGAGAACTTTGTAACAGATACACTTTGTGGCTCTGGAATGTCTAAAGAATGCTTCAGTTTAGATCAAATATCTTTTAGTTAGAAAAGATAATAAAATTCTCTGAATCTGAAAGACTGAAACATTTTGCATATTTTGTGAAAGGGAAGTATCTGTAGATACTAGCTCATGCATTGAGGTAATATCAATGTTAAAGAAAAACAGCAATAATTTATTATACAGAATTAGGTTCACTTGCTTTAAATGCTGGTCTGATAAACCATATCAACCTGTAATGGTTCTGCAGAAATATATATACGGGGAGAAACTAGCTAAATTTTCCTTTCACTTATGGGTTTGGTCTTTTTTTCCCCCTATTTTTCAGCTTTCCTTCTCCTGAAGTTTGTTAACAATTGCAGATAATGACGAAGAGGACCGCTTCCAGGCTCTTTGTAGAGCTGTGATGGAATATAGGGGCACAATGAAGGAATATTGTAAGGCTGTAGGTACTTTCTCTCTTGTCATTTATGTTTTCTCACACATTTTGTATATGCCCTGGACATGCAGCTTTGTATGTGTCAATTGCCTTCTATGCTTTAAAAGCCATAAAGTAAGAATACAGTTCCTTGTCAGGCTATTGATGCGTTCGCTCAGAAGGGTCATGTTCAAGCAGGAAAACTTCTAGAACAGGTAAGGTTTCCATCTACAGCCATCCATTGATAGCAGATACATTTTCATTAAGCAGACACTGTTAGCATTCAAGATGCTGGCAGATTCACTTGATTCTTATTAGTTTGTTTAGCGGCAAAGCATATAACCTGTATTTCAAAGCCAAGTTGTGCTATTGATTATGTTAACTTTATTGTTAACATAAAGTGATATGGAGGACATAATCAATGTAGGAAAATTTGGTGAAGAGATGATGTCAAATCTTGAACCTCTTACAAAGCTCCAAGTTCTTTACTTGAAGAAGCTGCCAAATTTGAAGAGCGTCCACTGGAAGGCATTTCCATTCCCAGATGTATGCAGAATATTTGTAATAATGCCCAGTTCTTAAGAAGCTGCCACTGGATTTTCAAAGGGCGGGCCAAGGTAAAATTCTTATCAAGGGAAAGGAAGATTGGTGGAAAGAACTTCAATGGGAGGATCAAGCAACTCAGAATGCATTGCTTCCATTTTTCAAATCAACTGACAAGTGATTGATGGGGGCATCATCAACATCATCAACAAGGATGGAGAGATTCTGGAGCAGATCAGCAGGGTTTGTATATGATCTTTGGTGGTTGCTTTCTTTTGTGATTTTTTTTCTCATTTTTTTTTCCTTCCTGTCATTTTATCATTTCTTTGTCTCTGTTTCTATTGCTGATGTTAGTGTATGCTTACTGTTGCTTGACAAAGTTTGCTTGCTTCTTGTTTATTAAATTTTTTTATGGTCACAAAATATTACTTGTTCTATTTGAGAGTGATGTGAATCAATTTTCAATTATATATTTTGTGGTCAATGTGAATTCAATTTCATTTGTCTCCTGCAATTATGAAAAAAATGCAGAGTCATAATATGGAAAAGTCGACCGGCAAAAACTTTGTGAAAGCTTCGGAGTGAAACAGGGAATTCACTTACTACTAAGGACAATTGGTGGGGAGCTATTCCATTCATTTTATGCCCCTACATCTATTTAATTATTAAAGATAAGTGGTCCATTTGTAAATTTCAGATTGTGTCTCTCTGAAAATAACAATATTGAAATAAATTGTGTTTGCAGTAGTTTGAAATATTTAAAGATTATTATTTTATAATAATAAAATAATTTACTTCTCTCTCCATATAGTAATATGAAATGAAATTTACTTTTCATGCGTGAAATGTTGAAAAAGGACAAAGGAAGTGTCCGTGCTTTTATTTTATTTCAAAGTGGAGTCATCTCACATACTTTACCTCTATCATTACAATTTTTCAGGTTACATTTTTATTTATTTATTTATTTTTTTACACATGCATGTGGGTTACTTTTCCTCAAGCTCCTTAATATATATTGAACCCAGCGAAGAATGTTATGGAAGAGCAAATGATATTTCTGATAGAGTCTATTTGATTATGTAGCCTGAATGGATGTCTTGTTGAAAGATATCTCAGTGCATTAGTTCATCCTTGTCTGTCAATGTGTTTTTAATGGTTTTTCCAATTGTTTATTATTATAGATTGATTGTAAATTGATATGAATTTAATGTTGAAATGTTTTCTCTTTAGTGGAATGAATTTAAAAGTGCAAAAGATTATTGTACACAGAGAAATAAACATATATGCTTTAGCAATCGATGGAAACAGAGATGAATTATTATAACTTTAGTCAAATCTTGAACACATACTATTGCACATAGAGAAATAACCATATATGCTTTATAACTTTAGCAATCGATTCTTTTACAGCTGGAAACAGAGATGATGATTATCATAAGGATGAAGAAAAGAACAAAAATTGTCAATGATTAACGAAATCTCTATGCAAATTGATTTTAGCAGGAAAAAAGTGAGCTAAATGATGGAGATGATGATTTCATAGAGTTCCTTCCAATCTTCTCATGAATCCCCTTTTTGAGTTTATTTATTTTATTTTTAAAATATCTTTTTTTCTTTTTTACTACACTTCTAATTTTTTATTTATTTTTTTTTGTTAAACTCAAAGTAGTATTGTGATATTTTTTTATTTTTTTTGCAATTTTATTATTACTCTACACATAAATTAAAAAATTTTATAGATGATGAATTTTTAAATGTTAATTATTAGCTTAAATTTTACATATTTTACTTTATAATTTGAAATTTAGTACAAAAATATTTAATCAATAAGAATTATGAAAAGATTAATAAATTATTCTAAATTTATACAACTTATTTTAGTTAGATCAGAAGTAGCAGGTTAAAAAAAGAAAAGATTGGTTATGAAATTTGTTGGAAAAAAATCGATGTGTGTTTAATTTTTATTCGTTGTTAACTCTAATTAAATAGGTTAAATATTTTTATTATTTTTTACTTATCAAAAAATTTAAGATCAATATTTTTAGTTACAATTCGAAGGATATTATGACAAAAGCAAGATATAATATTCCACAAAAGCAAATCGTAATATTCCACAAAGGAGTAAGATCCACAAAAGCAAACAACTAGCTGGATTCTTTTATTGAACTACAAATTAAAGTGGAATCTTTTATTAAACAACAAATTAAAGTTCAAATATTTAAATAGTAGTGCGTTAGACGATTAGGCTCTTTTATTAAAGGTAAGTATAAAGTAGTCCAGAATCGAACATCTCTATTGTCTAGTCTTCTTTTTTTTAATTCTTCTTTTATTATTTTTCAGAATAGGTTTTGGTGATTACTATTGGGTTATTATTCAGAGTTATTGTTATCTTCCGGGGCAGTTTCTGTTAATCGAAATCGTTAATTATAATTTTAGAACCCTTATCGGAAGAATGTTTTTCCGTTATTTTTTTATATTCTAATTTCAAGTAGAAAAAATCTTGCAAAAATATAAATAATATCTATTTTTAAAATAATATCAATATTTAAAATAATTTTTAATATTTTATGATCCATTAGATATATTTTATTATATTAAAGTAAATTTTATAATAAATAAAAACATACTATTAAAATGAATATATAGAAAATTTAGAGTATTTTAAGTATTATATAAAATAATTTTAATAAAATATGTGAGATATTCATATTTTATTAATTTAAAATACCATTTAACCTAAAGATTTATTTATGATAAATTAATAATTATATTTTTTAAATTACTTCAAATATTAAAAAAATTAATATTATTAATCTATTAGATAGATTAAATTATATATATTATTTTTATTTATTAAAAATTTTAAAATTATTTTTAATTACTATTCAAAAAACATAATGATAAAAAAAATCTTAACTTCTTTATTAAAAATTTAAAAATTTACATGATCAATTCTCTAAATATTTAGGGTATATGTGAACCACGGTGGAGAAGCTTTATTTAATATTATTGATTTAAATAATATGTCAATTAAAAATGTACAGAGAAGAAATTTCGGTGGGTATTTTAGTCTTTTCAACAATTATCATGATCAGATAAGCCTTTATCCTTGAAACGTCGGTCAGAAAAGTTATAAAATGCTTAATTGTTTTTCACTTTTAACGTTGGTGGCCTTGAAATTGCTTATATTTTATTAAAAATTAATGGTAACAAGAAAAAGTTAGGTCATATTCCACAAAAACAAAAGTGACAAAACAACCAGATGGTTTCTTTTACTAAACTACAAATTAAAATAGATTTTTTTGATAAATTACAAATTAAAGTGGATTTTTTTTTTTAATGGTAAAGTGGATTCTTTTGAATACAAGTGAGACAGATTAGACAGACTAGACTAGTCAAGAATCGAATAGTCTTTTTCAAATTCTTGTTTTATTATTTTTCAAAACTAGTTTTTGGTAATTACAATCGGGTCATTAATCATTATTCAAAGTTACTGTTATCTTCGGGGGCAGTGGGTAAAAGATAATTACTATCTGTTTTTCCTTCAAAAGTTACCGGCTCATGTTTGCAAGTGTGAATGTCCGATGCCCTTTTTTTTAAAGGCCATTACAGTGGGGCCCGAATCAGACGTGCCTAATAAATCTTTTTAAAATTTTTTGCCGTATAACGAACAGAGGTCATTACTAAAATTTCTCTTCCACAGCCCACCGCAGCTTCAGTTAATCAAACTCAATCAATTTTCTTTCTTAACAAAATTCCAAAGATGTGTAGCATTTTTCAGATCGCATGCGATGGTGCTCTCTTCAATCGTTGCTTGGATTGCTTTCTTGGAAAAGCAGCATACATACGTAACCTCCAAGATAATCTTGTAGCCTTGGAGACTGAATTGGGAAATCTAATCGCAGCAAAGAACGATGTGACGAGGAGGGTTGACAATGCTGAACGGCAACAAATGAGAAGGCTGGACCGAGTGCAACGGTGGGTTTCGAGGGTGGATGCTGTTAAAACTGGAGCCGATGAACTTATCACAGACGGCTCTGAAGAAATTGGCAAATTATGTGTTGGAGGCTACTGTTCCAAGAACTGCAGGTCAAGCTACAAATTCGGAAAACAAGTGGCTAAAAAACTACGGGATGTGCAGACTTTAATCAGTGAAGGAGTTTTTGAGGTGGTGGCTGACAGAGCTTCAGAGCCTGTAGCAGATGAAAGACCTACTGAGCGAACAGTAGGCTTACAATCACAGCTTGAAGAAGTTTGGAGATGTCTTCTTGTAGAAGAACCAGGGGGAATCATTGGCCTATATGGTATGGGCGGTGTTGGTAAAACGACATTACTGACCCATATCAACAATAAATTTCGCGAGAGTCCAATCAACTTTGATTGTGTGATTTGGGTTGTAGTTTCAAAAGACCTGCGACTTGAAAAAATTCAAGAAGATATTGGGAAAAAGATAGGTCTGTTTGATGATTCATGGAAGAGTAAAAGTGTAGAGGAGAAAGCTGTCGACATCTTCCGGAGTTTAAGAGAGAAGAGATTTGTATTGTTGTTAGATGATATATGGGAGCGGGTTGATTTAACAAAGGTGGGCGTTCCACTTCCCGGACCACAAAATACTACCTCAAAAGTCGTATTCACAACCGTTCCATCGATGTTTGTGGCAGCATGGAAAGTCACAGGAAGTTCCCAGTAGCATGCTTATCAGAAGAGGATGCTTGGGAGCTGTTTCGAGAAAAAGTAGGGCAAGAAACTCTTGAGAGTCATCATGATATCGTTGAGCTAGCCCAAACTGTTGCCAGAGAGTGTGATGGTTTGCCACTCGCACTTATTACTATTGGTCGAGCTATGGCCTGCAAAAGGACAGCCGAGGAGTGGAGACACGCAGTTGAAGTGCTAAGAAGATCAGCTTCTGAGTTTGCAGGTTTGGGAGAAAAGGTGTACTCTCTTTTAAAATTCAGCTATGATAGTTTGCAGAATGAGACGATTAAATCTTGTTTCTTATATTGTTGTTTATATCCCGAAGATTATGGAATTCTTAAATGGGACTTGATTGATTGTTGGATTGGTGAGGGATTCTTAGAGCAATCTGACAGGTTTAGTGCAGAATACCAAGGATACTACATTGTGGGCACTCTTGTTCAAGCATGTTTATTAGAAGAGGTGGAAGGTGGTAAAGTAAAAATGCATGACGTTATTCGTGATATGGCTTTATGGATAACGAGTGAAATTGAGAAGGAGAAGAGAAACTTTTTGGTTCGTGCAGGTGCTGGATTAAAAGAGGCACCGGATGTTAAAGGATGGGAAAATGTGAGAAGATTGTCATTGATGCAAAACCAAATTGAAACTTTGTCAGACGTTCCCACATGCCCTAATCTCCATACTCTATTTCTTGCCTCTAATAAGGAGTTGAAGATCGCGGGTGGCTTCTTCCAATTTATGCCTTCTCTCAAAGTTTTGAAGATGTCAAACTGTTCGTATTTGAAATTACCTGTTGGGATGTCAGAGTTGGGTTCATCACTAGAACTTCTTGATATTTCAGATACCGACATAACAGAGTTACCGGAAGAGTTAAAGAAGTTGGTAAATCTGAAATGTTTGAATTTGAGGTGGACACAGCATTTAAATAAAATTCCACGGCAACTAATATCAAAATTTTCAAGGTTACGTGTGTTGAGAATGTTCACTACTGGCTGGTTCAATTTTCATGAAGCACCAGAAGACAGCGTTTTATTTGGTGGGGGTGAAGTTTTGATACAGGAATTGCTCGGTTTGAAATATTTAGAGGTATTGGAGTTGACCTTGGGAAGTTATCATGCTCTCCAAATTCTTTTGAGCTCAAATAAGTTAAAAAGTTGTATTCGATCTCTTTACCTCCAGTTGACTGGAGATACAGCGTTAATTATTGATGCTAGGGCTTTCGCAGATCTAAACCACCTCCATGAATTATATATTAATAAAGGTATTGAGTTGGAAGAATTGAAGATTGATTATACGGAGATAGTACGAAAAAGGCGGGAACCTTTTGTTTTCCGCAGCCTTCACTGTGTTATTATTGGGGAGTGCCATAAATTGAAAGATTCGACATTCCTCGTTTTTGCTCCAAACCTCAAGTCTCTTGTGCTACGTAATTGCCATGCTATGGAAGAAATAATCAGCGTCGGAAAATTTGCTGAGACTCCTGAGATGATGGGACATATAAGCCCTTTTGAAAATCTCCAAATGCTTGATTTACTAGGTTTGCCACATTTGAAGAGCATCTACTGGGAGCCATTGCCTTTTACTCGTCTGAAAGAAATGGCGGTACTTGGGTGCGATCAGCTTAGAAAGCTTCTGGTCGATTCCAACAGTGCAACAGAGCGTAAATTTGTAATTCGTGGAGAAGAAGACTGGTGGAACCGACTTCAATGGGAGGATGAAGCCACTCGAATTACTTTTCGTTCCTGTTTCCAACCTCGTTCCTGAGTGAATTTGATTTCTGGTGAGTGCGTTTGTCTTTTAAAAGAAGAATTTAAAAGAAATTTATTCTTGTCGTTTTCTTCTCTGTTTTTATTTTAGTTTCTCTCTCTCTCTCTCTCTCTCTCTCTTTGTCTTCTGCAAATCACAATTAAAATGTTGAATTAATGGAATTAATGCTTCATAAAATTGCCGGCACTGCCATTACTGTTTTTTTTGGGGGGGTCGAATTGATGCTCTAGTTTTGTGGCCACCGGGAGTTACGGTGGGCGCAAGTTATCAACTGGGCCGAAGTTGGAGGAAGCAAGAGCAACGTGGTGGGGCATGTGAGTATTGACATTCGCGAGGCTCTCATTTTTAAATATACTAATAAATTTCTTTATAAAAAAAAGAAGCTAATAAAAGTATGAGGAAAAAAAAAGAAAAAAACACGAAATTGTGATTGTTTGCTTTTTGCGTCCATTTCGTTAGGTAAGTCTGAAAAAGAGGGGCCTGTTAATAGTTTAACGCAATTCAAGGGGAAAATACAAGAGGTTCTAATTATGCACAAAGCATTGCATTATTGTTGTGTTCTCTTTCATAGTTTTAATTCAAATATAATAATCCTCTTGCTCTTGTTATCCGTCCTAGTCACACACGAAGAATAAGACAAATAGCATAACTGCCAATATAGAAAGTAATGGAATGTAGCAAGAAAATTTAAGGTTGCGGTCTTTTTATGGACTAGAATTAGTATGTGGAAGATAAGAATGATAGAGATGGTTAAATATGATTAATTTTTTAATAAGGATGGGATCCCTCATTTTATTAAAATGACAATAAAATTAAAAGATTAAAAAAATATTAATTTAGTGCTTTTTTTTTCTAAACTATATTTGAAATTCGAGTTCTTTTTTTTTTACAAATTGAAACTTTATTTATTTCTTCTTAGGATTTAATTTTCTGTCAAAAGACGAGCGAGAAGAACATATGACTTAAACCAATTGATATTTTATTTATGTGCGTTGTATGTAATAAATATTAAGTATATTAGCCCTCTTTACTGAAAATCAAATGACAGTAAATTTTTTGAAGTTTTGATTTTCTATGGTCAATTCCACCCTTCGCAATTTCTTCTGTTCCAACAAAAACCAAATTCTTTGTTCAAGTATTATTAGTATGTTAATTCAACAAAAACCGAAAGAGTGAACACTTTTTCTTTTTTTTTGATGACATGAGACTATTGCTCAAATTACAACTCATATTACATGAGAATATAACTGATATGTACAATCATATATATATACTGAGATCTATTGACATTAATGCTGATATGGCACTGTTCAGATTTTTGTAACTCTCTCAAATATTCAAGGGACGTCAAACTCCCATCCTGGGAGAAAGACTACCTTCACTCGAGCTCTGTGGCTTCAAGAAAGGAAATATAAATTAAACCCGTACAATGTGACTGCGGAGGCTCGAACCCCTTCCCTCACATATGTGAGGGAGTGGCTCTAGACACTTGGGCTAGCCCAAGTGGTTGAAAGAGTGAACACTTGGATGCTGCTGCTCAAGGATCTCTAATCAATAGCTGGAAGCAATAGAGAGGGCGCCGAGACCCGATCGGACCTAGGCCCAAGTTTGGTCTTAAAGCCTGGGCTTGAGCCTGACATTTAAATTAATACATTACTTGATTTATTGATTGAATTGTCGTGTGTAATTGATTTATGGGGAATCAAAAATCAACATGCTTGAAAATACACTAATCTTAGCATCATCGATTTATAACTTTTAGAATTATGGGTAATCAATAGTTAAGATTAGTTGTCATTTATTTTTTGAAATGTCCATATTCAGTGTACATTTGAAAAAGACCCGATAATTTCTCATAAATTTCAATTAAAAATTTTCAATTTGTTATTTCAGTTCTTTTATTTTTTATTTTTTCCAACATGAAAGCGACTTAATGTTACTAAATTGCTTTCAGTTCTTTGGATTTTCATGACCCAATAATTGGAACAAAACAATTTTCTCACGCTTTATGTTTGCTAGCCTAGATCCGATCGGGTCTAGGCCCAATTTTAATCTTAAAGTCTAGGCTTGAGCCCGATAACTAAATTAAAAAAATTAATTGATTTAATTGTTGTGTAATTGATTTGTAGGGGATGAATCAGCAGCATCATCGGTTAACGCTTTCAGATTTATGGTTAATCAATAGTTGAGAGTTGTTATCGTTAATGCCGTGTATTTTTTAATGTTTTTTTCTCTCTCCTACAGCATCTTCTGGGAAAGTGCATCCGTTGCTAAAATTTAGTATTGTAAATAATAAACCAAGAATAAATATTAAATCTAAGAAACTGTATTGCATTTAATATTTAAGGGAGAAAAATAATTATAGTGTATTTATTAATCAGTAATGAGAAAAGACTAGAATCATAATAAATTGTATTGTTATTAATGTGTTTATTTTATTTTGTACTCAAAATGAATTATTTTAAATTATTGAAATACTCTTATTGTTATTCTAATTATTATTATTATTTAATATTTATTATAATATTTTTCATATTACTAAAAAGCAATAATAATAATGATAATATTGGAATTGTTGTTTTTTATATTATTATTATTATTCAAAACACATCTTGTCAGCCCATTCATACGTGAAGATCAAAACCAAATCTCTTCTTCTCCTTCTTTTCTTATAGTGCAGGATGTGTGTGCTCGGACTTCTCTCTCATTCTTTTTTCTTTTTAGATTTTGAAAACCTAAAAAAAAAGAGTGTAGGAGTTTTTATTTTCTTAAAACAAGACTTTTTGAATTATCCAATTAAGTTAAATTCTGTGGCATCTGGTATTTACATTTCTTGTTTATTTCGCAAGTTATTATTGCCTAATGCTATGTCAACTCTAACATTAGCATTTTTTTTTTTTTTGGTCCTCTTTTAACACCAAACATTAGTATAGGTTAAGTAACATAATCAGTACTGGGACAATTTGAAATCCCTTTGTGTTTTATTCACAGTATCTATGAGGGCTTATCCTTTTGCTAGAACAAACTCTAGCAAATTGTCAAATGTGCTTATCCTTTCCCTTGACGACTCATTTTAAAATTGTTTTTCAATGTACACACACAGACATAACCACCGACATCAAGCACCAAATTTGGAATTTAATTGATAAGCATACATTTGATAAATTAATAAAAAGTTTGGGAGAATAGTTTTGATCACCCTCGATTAGGATGGTATCACGAAAAGGATCAAAAAGAAAACATCGTCTCTTCTTCAACAAAAATAAATATTTTCCGTTAGAATTTAAATACAAATAATTATTTTTTATTTTTTGAATTAAAATTTAATTAAATACATAAATAAATTATATATTTTTTAAAAAAATTTACACCCAGTCACAAGGCTGGCTATTAAACTTAAAAGGGTGGAAGCTTCGGAGACTAAAGTTGGTAACTTCTCCAAGTGGTCTTAAGTTGACCGGAACTACCCAGACTTTATGTTTGGTAGCCTAGACCTGATCGGACCTAGGCCCAAGTTTGGTCTTAAAGTCCACAATTAAATTAAAAAAAATTATTCGATTTGTAATTGATTTATGGGGAATGAATCAACATCCCTAAAATTACACTAATCTTGACATAATGACATCATCGGTTAAAAACGTTCAGATTTATGGTTAATCAATGGTTTGAGATTTGTTATCATTAATGCTAAATATTTTTTTAACATTTTTTCTATCTCTCTCTCCTGAAGGATTTTCTAGGAAAATGAATCCACAACAAAAATTTTAAATTGTAAACAATAAACAAAGTATAAACCTTAAATTTAAGGAACTGCGTTGCATTTCAGCTGAAGCTAACTTTAATATTTTACGGAGAAAAATAATTAAGTCTTTAATGTGATTTATTGATTAATATATATGACTAATTTTTTAAAAAAAGATGAAGGATGAAGCTTAAAAATATAAATTATAGAATTAATTTCTCTCTTCAATAAATCTAAAGTTTATTTTTTTATTACATGCTTCTATTTTATTTTTATTCCATGTTAATGAATGGAGATTTAAATCCATTTTAGATATTTAAATCCACGTGTGATTCCAAACTTGAACCTTTTTTTTTTCTAATTAATGCAAACAGCCGCCTCTTTGACTGCTTTTGTTCTTTGTTTATTAATTAATTAATTCAGCTGCCCACCTTTCTTTTCCTAATGTTTTCTAAACTCAAATTTTTTTAAGGACAAGGCTACGTTGCAGACGCTGTACCTAACAGCTGCACCTTAGCCAGCTTCACAAAGGGTGCATTTGGTAGGCAATTTTTCTTTCCTGTGCATATGTGTCCTTCCACCATTGGGTGTGTACGTAACAGATAATGTACCGTAACAAGCTCCTATTTTTAAATATGTTTATAATGATAAAATATAAAAATTAAGATTAAAATGTAATGTAATATAAAATTAAAGGTGGAAGAGTATTAAAATAATGTATAAGATACGAATAAACAAGTCAATAAGAAAACCAACAAACGGCAAGAGAAAAGGTATGGTCATGCAGATTTCAAGGTGGCAGTGACAATGAGATCTCATTTTAACCGATAAAGTCTTTTGACTCTGTCAACTCAAAAAAATAGATTCAAATGTTTTGTAATAAATAAAAATATAATATTAAAATAAATGTGATAATATATATTTTAAATAATTTCAATACAAAAAACATTTGAATGTTTTATAATGTATTAGACATATTTTATTATATTAATATAAATTTTCTAAGAAATATGGACATAATATTAAAAAATTTATGAAAATTTAAATTATTTTGAATGTAAAATAATTTTAATATTATTAATCCATTAGGTATTAATTATAAAAATTATTTAACCCAAAGATTTTTTATATCCTTACAATAAATATAAATATATTATTTGCATTTAAAAATTTAAAAATATTTAAATAATATTAATCTACAATTATATTTTCATTTATTATAAATATTTAAAGTCAAATCTTTTGTACTTCTATTTTATTACAATTATGGCGCACAAAGAAAGAGCCATATATGCTTTATAGCGTTAGAAATTGGTTTCTTTTAAAGCTGGAAACAGAAAGGATGATTAGTATAAGGATAAAAGAAAAAGGGGTAAAGAATATTAATGATTAACAAAATCTCTCTGCAAATTGATTGCAGTAGAAAAAAAGTGAGCTGAACAATCAATCTAATTTAGTGGTAGAGTGATATTTTATTTGTAGCAAAGTACATCTCAAGATTAAGGGAAAAGACTTAAGATCTCGCTTTTGATTATAATACTTTTTTTAAAGAAAAAATTAATTTTAATATTTTTATAATAAATAAAAATATAATCATAAAATAAATATAATAGTACATATTTTAAAATAATCTCATTATTTAAAATTGTTTTAATATTTTGTAATTTGCCAGACAAATTTTATTATTTTCAAGTAAATTTTATAATAAATACAAACACACTATTAAGATAAATATATGAAAAATTTAAACTATTTTGAATATTATACAAAATAATTTTAATATTGTTAATAGTGAGATAATTCTATTAATTTAAAATGCTACTTAACCTTAAGATTTATTTATGATAAATTAATAATTACATTTTAAAAATTATTTCAAATATTAAAATTTTTTTAATATTACTAATCTATTAGATAGACTAAATTATTTCATATAAATTAATTACTATTTAAAGGATATTATGATAAAAAGATCTTAGTATTTTTATTAAAAATTTAAAATTTACATGACTATTTCTTTAAATATTTACGGCATACACAAACCACGGTGGAGAAAAGCTTTATTTAATATTTTAAAATAGTTTTTGATCAGTACAATTGGGTCCTTATTCAGAATTATTGTTATCTTCCGCAGCAGTTTTTGTTTATCAAAGTCGTCAATTAAAATTTTAGAATTCTTATTAGAAGAAGTAGTCGTTTTAGAAGTTGGGTCTTGGATCAAATTTCTACGAGTGCATGAATTAACAATAAAAAAATTTCATTACACACGGTTTAAGCTACAAAACTACTTTTTGCACAGTTGACTATAAAACTTACCTCCAATTACACTTAAATCTCTCTATTTGGTAACATTGAGACTAAATTAATTTTATTAGCATGAAAAGATAATAGAAATATAATTATAAATATTATTGTTATTAATTAATTAGTACATAAGATATAAAGGTTAAATGTGCATTATATTTAATAATTAATTATTAGAGCATGTTAAACAAAATGTTAATGTATATTTATATAGACTATAGTGTTAGGAATATGCAAAGTCAAGTCCTCAATTTGCATTATCCTGTATTGAATATTACTCTAAAAATGTTTTACTATAATTGGCTTAGAACATTTGTAAAGAAAATAATAATAGTAATAATAAATAACATACACCGTCACATAGCATCTAGACAATGATAGAAAATTATTAAAGAGAGTGCAAACAATTAATTATAGATTTTTATGATAACTTTTAATATTCATGATAATAACAAATAAATACATGTACCACTTTTTTAAAATATTAAATTTAACGTACTCCATTAATAAATTATTATTGTAATTCAGACTTTATCTATATATCCTTGCACTAAGAATAATTAAGTCATAATAAAAATTTTTGTAACTACATCTCGTTTCTTCCTCATAATAATAATTAGATTGGTTCGAATATTATAACTATATAGATTTAGGTAGCGTTTGTTTTTTTGTTTGAAATCTAAATAGACATGAATTAGTCTGAATTCTGAATAGATATGGATGTCTGAATCTAAATAATATGTTTGTTTTTTTGTCTGAATCTCAAAAAATAAGTATTAAGTTGTTTGTTTTTTTCAACTGAAAAAGTTGAAAATATGTACTTTTATATTTGTATCCTTATTAAATTTGAATGTCAAATAAATAATATATTAAATATCACAATATTTTTAACATTTATAAGTAAAATTATATTCAAGTGAATATATAATTATTTTAGAATTTTAATATATAAAATACCATAAATTTCAAATTTTATCGTATGTAATACAAGAAAGAAAAAACATGGATATTTTGATGTGGGGTAAATGTCTATGGGTGAGTTTTGGGATAGACATGAAAAATAAATTATAAAATATGGATATTTTTGACATTAGTAAGTAATTAACTTAATTCAAATTTCTCCATTAAGTCAAAAGTAAAAAAAAATTAGCTTATTTTATTAAGTCAAAATTATCTAAAACTCTCATTAAATTATAAAAATAAACACCTCTAATTAACTTAATTAATTAAATTAAATCACTTTAAATTATTAAATTAAAAAATAAACGCTACCTTAATATATAGTCACATCCAATTTAAATATTGAACCAATTGGGCTGGTCCCCAAAAAAAAAATCGTTAAAGGATAATTCTAATTATTTTTACTTCTCAAGACGTTTGTATTAGTGCACTCGTAAGCCAAGTGGTCAAATATTTATATTAAACTACAATTGCTGACAAGAAAAATCAAGATCGTGTTACGCAAGTGGGTCCCGAATAGGACGTGCCTAAATCTCTCGTAAGCCAAGTTGTCAAATATTTATATTAAACTACAATTGCTGACTAGAAAAATCAAGATCGTATTACAAGTGGGTCCCGAATTGGACGTGCCTAAATCTTTTTATAATTTTCCCAGTGTAGCAGACAGAGGTCATTACTAAATTTCTCTTCCACACGCCACAGCAGCTTCGGTTAATCAAACTCAATCAATTTTCTTGGCTTCTCCGCTTATCAATATTACAAGGTATGGGTAGCATTTTTCAAATCACATGCGATGGTACTATTTTCAATCGTTGCTTAGATTGCTTTCTTGGAAAAGCAGCATACATAAGTAACCTCCAAGATAATCTCGTTGCCTTGGAGACTGAACTAAGGAAACTAATCGCAGCAAAGAACGATGTGATGACGGCGGTTGTCAATGCTGAACGGCAACAAATGAGAAGGCTGGACCAAGTGCAAGTGTGGGT
This sequence comes from Citrus medica, assembly GCA_002013955.2. Classification (NCBI taxonomy): domain Eukaryota; kingdom Viridiplantae; phylum Streptophyta; class Magnoliopsida; order Sapindales; family Rutaceae; genus Citrus; species Citrus medica. The sequence goes on along the minus strand of MKYO02028044.1, from coordinate 43,166 downwards.
TTCGAGGGCGGATGCTGTTAAAACTGAAGCTGATGAACTTATCAGAGGCGGCTCTCAAGAAATTGAAAAATTATGTCTTAGAGGGTTCTGTTCCAGGAACTGCACGTCAAGCTACAAGGTCGGAAAACAAGTGGCTAAAAAGCTACGAGCTGTGGAGACTTTAATCGCCGAAGGAGTTTTTGAGGCGGTGGCGGCCGAGGTGGTGCCTGAGAGAGCTCCAGAGCCTGTAGCAGATGAAAGACCTACCGAGCGAACAGTAGTAGGCTTGCAATCACAACTTGAACAAGTCTGGAGATGTCTTGCAGAAGAATCAGCGGCAATCATTGGCCTATATGGCATGGGCGGTGTTGGTAAAACTACACTACTTACCCATATCAACAATAAATTTCTCGAGAGTCCAACCAACTTTGATTGTGTGATTTGGGTAGTAGTTTCAAAAGACCTGCGACTTGAAAAAATTCAAGAAAATATTGGGAAAAAGATAGGTTTGGTTGATGATTCATGGAAGAGTAAAAGTGTAGAGGAGAAAGCTCTCGACATCTTCCGGAGTTTAAGAGAGAAGAGAATTGTATTGCTGTTAGATGATATATGGGAGCCGGTTGATTTAACAAAAGTGGGCGTTCCACTTCCAGGACCACAAAATACTACCTCAAAAGTCGTATTCACAACCCGTTTGATCGATGTTTGTGGTAGCATGGAAGCTGACAGGAAGTTCAAAGTAGCATGCTTATCAGAAAAGGATGCTTGGGAACTGTTTCGAAAAAAAGTTGGGTAAGAAACTCTTGGAAGTCATCATGATATCGTTGAGCTAGCCCAAACTGTGGCCAAAGAGTGTGGTGGTTTGCCACTCGCACTTATTACTATCGGTCGAGCTATGGCCTACAAAAAGACAGCCGAAGAGTGGAGACACGCAGTTGAAGTTCTAAGAAGATCAGCTTCGGAATTTGCAGGTTTGGGAAAAGAGGTGTATCCTCTTTTAAAGTTTAGCTATGATAGTTTGCAGAATAAGACGATTAGATCTTGTTTCTTATATTGTTGTTTATATCCTGAAGATTATGGCATTCTTAAATGGGACTTGATTGACTGTTGGATTGGTGAGGGATTCTTAGAGGAATCAGACAGGTTTGGTGCAGAAAACCAAGGATACTACATTGTGGGCACTCTTGTTCATGCGTGTTTACTAGAAGAGATAGAAGATGATAAAGTAAAAATGCATGACGTTGTTCGTGATATGGCTCTATGGATAGCTTGTGAAATTGAGAAGGAGAAGAGAAACTTTTTGGTTTGTGCAGGTGCGGGACTAAAGGAGGCACCTGATGTTAAAAGACGGGAAAATGTGAGAAGATTGTCATTGATGCAAAACCAAATTGAAACTCTGTCAGAGGTTCCTGCATGCCCTCATCTCCATACTCTATTTCTTGCCTCTAATAATAGTTTGCAGAGGATCACCGATGGCTTCTTCCAATTTATGCCTTCTCTCAAAGTTTTCAAGATGTCAAACTGCGGGAATTTAATTTTGGAATTACCTTTTGGGATGTCAAAGTTGGGTTCACTGGAACTTCTCGATATTTCACATACCTACATACAAGAGTTACCACAAGAGTTTAAGTTGTTGGTAAATCTGAAATGTTTGAATTTGAGGTGGACAAGCGAGTTAAATAAAATTCCACGGCAGCTAATATCAAATTCTTCAAGGTTACGTGTGTTGAGAATGTTGGGTACTGGCTGGTTCAATTTTCATGAAGCATCAGAAGACAGCGTTTTATTTGGCGGGGGTGAAGTTTTTGTACGGGAATTGCTCGGTTTGAAATATTTAGAGGTATTGGAGTTGACCTTGCGAAGTTATCATGCTCTCCAAATTGTTTTTAGCTCAAATAAATTAAAAAGTTGTATTCGATCTCTTTACCTCCTGTTGACCGGAGATAGAAAGTCGATTATTGATGCTACGGCTTTCGCAGATCTAAACCACCTCAACGAATTATTGATTTTTAAAGGTTTTGAGTTGGAAGAATTTAAGATTGATTATGTAGAGATAGTACGAAAAAGGCGGGAACATTTTGTTTTCCGCAGCCTTCACCGTGTTACCATAGATTCGTGCCTTAAATTGAAAGATTTGACATTCCTCGTTTTTGCTCCAAACCTCAAGTCTCTTTCGGTATTCAATTGCCGTGCTATGGAAGAAGTAATCAGCGTTGGAAAATTTGCTGAGGTTCCTGAGATGATGGGACATATAAGCCCTTTTGAAAATCTCCGAAGTCTTCGTTTGTCACATTTGCCAAATTTGAAGAGCATCTACTGGAAGCCATTGCCTTTCACTCATCTGAAAGAAATGGTGGTACATGGGTGTGATCAGCTTAAAAAGCTTCCACTCGATTCCAACAGTGCAAAAGAGCGTAAATTTGTTATTCGTGGACAAGCAGACTGGTGGGACCGACTTCAATGGGAGGATGAAGCCACTCAAATTGCTTTTAGTTCCTGTTTCCAACCTTAACTTGATTTCTGGTTAGTGCTGTTTCCTTAACTTTTACATATATTCTCGTCGTTTGCTTCGTGCAAAATACTAGGTCTTTTGTTCTCTGTTTTTATTTCGCCCATTTTTTTTTTTTTGTCTTCTGCAAATGACAGACAAATGTTGAACTAAAAGGAATTAATGCTTTATAACTTTGCCGCCATTGCTTTTTTCTTTTTCTTTTTTGTTTTTTTGGGGCGAGGGGGGATCGAATTGATGCTCTGGTTTTTGACTTTTTGTTGTCAAATTTTACTCTGTTTTTTTCAAATTGATGCTTGAATATTTGAATCAAATTAATGCTCACGTAAATTTGTTCAGTTGCCGTAAAAGGATATAATTACACTGAAATACACAACTCTAGAATGAATAGAATTAAACAGAGAAAATATTGAGTATATTAGCCGTCTTCACATAAAATCATATGAAAATTAAATTTTGAAGTTTTTATTTTCTATTTTTAATCATACCCTTTATAATTTCTTCTGTTCTAACTACAATAAAATTTTTGGTTCAAGGATTTTTATTAGGGGTATTAATAATAGTCCACCAAAAGAGTGAACAGTTGGATGCTGCCCTCTTGCTAAGGGTCTCTAATCAATAGCTGGAAGCAATTGAGAAGGCGGTCGCTACTGTGTACAAAGCCATGCAGTATTTGCTATTCATCTTAGTAATTATGAAGCTTTGGTAAAATTTTCAAACAAAGTTGACATGTTATTTTGAGATTTGGTTCATGATTTTGTATGAATATCGTTGTTCCATTGAGTTGTATATGAATTCAAATGTAAAATATTCTTTGGTTTTCAATTTTGAATTCAATTTCTTTCTCTTAAGCATGTTGTACAGAAATGATTTCTACTAAATCATTTTTGATAAACTATTTAAATTAAACAACTGGAATAAGAACTGTAAGGATTTATCGTAAGCAGACTAATATGATAATTCTGAAACTATCATTTTTTTTTTCAATTTGTTGCAGGGAAAGCCAAATTTTGTGTTTTTCAGTTTTATCTGATATGGAATTTATTTCCTCTACACTAGCTACCTAAAGATTTATCAAATTGCTTCTCTTCCCTGCTTCAAATTAATATCTTTATGCAGCTACAATCTGATGGGAAAAGACAGTTTGGGTTGTATTTATTATAGTTTTTTTTTCGTTAAGAGCAATTTATTTTAAAATCGTTTAGTAGTAACAGTTTTTATTGAATAATAATGGGGAAGGATTATTATAGGTTCAAATAGTTGTTAGAACATTATAAAAAGTCCATTTACTATCAAATGTTTTAAATCGGTGCAACATGATAATTGTCCCACATAGTTTTTAATAATATATATGGCCCATAAATTTAATATGAATAAATGAGTTTCGATAGTTAAATTTGACACGATTATTAAATAAGTTATATCCATGTCAATTCAACTTAAAATCTGATCAAATTTAGATTTAGAGTTTATAACATGATAACTTGTTTTATGACATGATTTACTAATCAATTAATATTAAATTATATTTTAGCCAATCAGATTTGTGCTACATTTGTCAAATTTTAAAAATTATTTATTTATATATGAAATAAATTTGACTAGACTGTGTGTAGGTAATAGTGCATAATTTCTAAAAAAAATGTAATAATAACTCGTTAAAATGTTATTTTTATGAAGAAAAATTGAAATTTTATTAAATAGGCGGCACAATAATAAATGGGGTGAGATTATTTACACTTTAAAAATTACTCTGAACATTATTTTATTTTATAAATTTTATATTACAAAAACACCCATAATTTAATTTGCCATTAAGAACAATTTTGTGCGATTAAATAAAATACATTACTCTTTACCCTTTCACTACATCAACATAAATCCTAACTTTTATGTTTCTAATTTCTTTGATATGCTTATTGAAGTCCACATTATAATCAATTTTAAACTATTATACTACTTAAATACATTTTAGAATGAGAAGTTTGGTTTTCTTCATGGGCTGCCTTGCTGATGCTGTTATTGAAACTATCGAACTTAATAATTTTATGGCCAAAATGATATATGTTGAACCAGCTTTTACATCGAATTCTACCACCATAAAAAATCATACTTGTAACATCTCAAGGTTCCAATTTATCAAAAGTTAATAATTCATATTTGTTAGTTCCTAACAGTCACAAGAGCGTACAAGCCAATTTTTGTAGCTCCTTTTTCTGCAGTAGATTCAAGTATATTATTATCAAGCATTTTTGTTACACCCTTAATTCCTTATCATCATCCCTTCATTCAGAGCAACTAAACAGAGGTCAATGTCATTGTGTTAGAGTTACGAGGAAGAGTACTGCCAAAAAAGTTCTTTGTATGGGATTTAATTTTCTGGGTTTGTAGTGATGAACAAATTGAGGGTTGTTTTGGCATTTTTAAGAGTGTATTGAGTGAAAATTATTTTTTAAAAAATTTAACAAGTGAGTGTAATGAGTAAAAAAGTGTTTAAAGTATTTTTTAGAATACAAATAGCCCCACCTTAATAAATGAATTCTTGTAAAAATTGAGATTATTGATATAATTATTAAGTAGGTTGGATTGAAGTTAGTTTAATTTTGACAAGATAATAAGACGATGCGACACAAATACAACCAACCAGTCAACCCAAATTGCAACCTTTTACTAATAAAAGATACCTGTTTGAAAAGTAATTATAAGCTATCTTCTTTGTGTTATTTCTCTAAAAATTTGCGGCACAAATGTTATTTCCATGGAGAAAAGTACGAAATACCCGCTTTCACTTCAGCAGAAGCAAAGCAAAGCTATGAGCTATCTCTGTATAATTGAAACGCCATTGCTAAACGGTTCTTGATGATGGGTGCCACCGTGCCAGCGTTGTCCTTGATTTGCATGATTTATTAGTTGTTCAGATGGCGGATTTTGTACTGTCACTTTCATTTCATTCTTGAGAGCCACGTACAGTACTAGGTGGCATTGAAGTTGCCCCAGTGGTTAGTTTTCTGATTTTTTTTTAATTCAAATTTTTATGTTTTAGAAAAATGTAAGAAAAATGTAGAAATGTTGACAGCTACAATTTTGAAACTTTGCCTAAAATTATTATCATTACTTATTGTTTCTTAGCTAAAGAGAAATCCTAGAAACATGAAATTATTATTCTATGCTTGTTTTAATATTATATATACATTAGCAGGTTAATTAAAAATTAGACGTGAATACAACAAGAGATAAGTGGAGAGAATTTGATAGTCGACTGCATTTAGAATTTAATTTTTCTTTAAGCTGCCGATCATTAAATTTTATATTTCAGAAAATTATACCTAGAATATTTCAAGGATATACTACGAAGATTATGAAGGTTTGATTACATGTCACTATCAATTGCCTCAATCATTTGTAGTAAATTAATTAATCATTTTGCTGCAAATGATTTCCTATTAAAAAATTCAAGTCAGAGCTGAATTGCACAGTAGTTAGTCGTGCTTGCAATTCAAATTAAGTATTGTATTTTCTGCCTGATTTGGTTGATTCAACTATGTGCATTTGCATAATGGAGATGCTTATGAACGTTGTAGTATAGAAATCGAAACGTCTTGTCTTTTGCTAAGCCCAGAAGCAAAGTTCTTTGTATTATACTCAATCAGTTTTCTTCGTTCTCTTCGTTGAAATTTTATCCAAACAGCGGTTTCTTCGAATTTTTGCCTTCTCTTACATTTTTAAATCTATCAAAGAACGGTTACCTGAGAAGATTGCCATCAGGTATTTCGAAATTGATTTCACTACAATACCTTAATCTATCATATGCTCCCGTCACTCAGTTGCCAAAAGTGACAAAAGCCTTAGTAAATTTTTAGAGTAAAAGCTCATTTAGACATTATATTTTAAGATTAGTATCTATTTAGTCCCTATATTTTGAAAAATACATTGAAACATCCCTGCCGTTAAAGTATTGATACCCTTACCGTTACTTTTTATTTATTTTGATTTATTTTTACAATATTACCCTTTAATAATAATTTTTTTGTTTGGACATTAATAAAAATAAAATAATTAAATTACCAATTTAATCTTAAAAAATAAAAATAAAAATTTATATTAATTTTTAATTGTAAAAACTTGTATGCAAATTATCAAGTGTGCAAACGGTGCTTGCAAAAAAATTAATATAATTTTTATTTTTATTTTTAGGGTTAAATTAGTAATTTAATTATTTTCTTTTTATTAATGTCTAAAAATTATTATAAAGGGTAATATTGTAAAAGTAAGCTAAAAGAAATGGAAAGTAACGGTAGTAGTATCAATACTTTAACGGTAGGGATGTTTCAAGGTATTTTTAAAAATACAAGGAGTAAATGGACACTAATATTAAAATATAAGGACTAAATAAGTTTTTACCCTAAATCTTTAAGTGTTTGAACTGGAGTACATAAATTATCTCTCTACAATTCAAAAACAACAAATTTGTTACTTTTCAACGCTACAGGTTCCGCGAATATTCAGTTGTGGTTATCTTGTTGAAACACCAGAAAATAGCGTTCTATTTGGTGGTAATGAATTCTTGGTTGGGGAGTTACTTAGTTTAAAACATTTAAATGTATTAAGCATCGCCTTAAAAGGTTTTGCTACCGTCCAAAAACTTATGAGCTCCCAAAAATTTCAAAGTTGTACAAAATGTTTGGAGCTTATAGACAGTGATGATTCAAAGTCGTTTGCCTTGGCAGAGTTGAAGCATCTTGAAAAACTAGGTATTTCAAATTGTGGAAATTTGGAAGAGTTTAAGTTCTGCTGTGTCGAAGTTGGAAAAGCTCGAGAAGATTTTTGTTTGAACAGCCTTCACCAAGTTAAGATAAAGGCTTGTCATAAATTGAGGGAAGTGACATGGCTTGTGTTTGTACCAAATCTTAAGGTTATTCAGATAGAAAAATGTATGGAGATGGAAGTTGTTGGGAAAGAGACTACCACAAGCAGCTACAAATTAAGCGAAAATAAAATTCTTTCCCTCTTTGTGTGATTAAAATAGGATGTGCACCACAAACAAATAAGCAAAAAAATAAACCAATAAATCCAAAGCAAAAACCAACCATAAGGACATCGATTTTTTCGTGGAAAATCTAAATTGGGAAAAATCACGGGATAATAGTCTGATATAAACTTCCACTATATTAATGAGATTACAACACAAATTCTTCTCTAGATAGAGACTAACAACATTAAAATTCTCAACAATCTTGGTTTACAATAATAGATCTAAAATCTATTTCTTCAATAAGTGAGTATCTCAAATAACAACTACTGAGAGAATAAAATACAGATCAACACCAGTAGAAATATAGAGGGCAGTGTCAAGAACTTCCCTCCAATTTAGGAGAAATCGAAGCTAAAATCACCTTTTGATTGTTGAATCAAAAATTGAAAACCCAAAAAAAAAAAAACACTCTTTCTCTCGCAGTGTCTTCTCACTTTGGCGAAATGGCTACAGCTCTCGCGATTCTTCACTTATTTCCTTAGTTAATTTCATCTAAGTCCAAAATTTTACAATAATTACACATCAAGCAAATTATTTTGGACTTTGAACTTTTTGGTCCACTGAAGTGAGATGGACTCTACAAATCTCCCCCTCCATCTCATCTGAGGGGCACCACCAAGCCCGCTCTCTGCTTACAGCTTTCCAGCTTCTCCTTGGGTAATGACTTTGTCATCATATCTGATGCATTCTTCGTTGTGTGAATTTTCTCAAGCTGCAACTGCTTCTACTCAAGCACGTCTTGTATCCAATGATACCTCATATCAATATGCTTCGATTTCAAATGATATGTTGAATTCTTTGCCAAGTGGATGACACTTTGACTGTCACAGTACACAACATAACTATCTTGATTAACACCTAGTTCTTGTAGAAAATTCTTCATCCACAAGGTTTCTTTGCAACTTTCGGTGATTGCAATATACTCTGCTTCTGTGGTAGACAAAGCAACACACTGCTAAAGTCTGGACTGCTATAAAATTGCTCCCCCTACAAAGGTGAGCAAATATCCTGATAGGACTTTCTAGAATCAACATCTCCTGCCATATCTGCATCCGTATCTACTTATAATACAAGTTTGTCACCACCAAAACATAAACATGCCTTGGAAGTGCCTCTGAGATATATGACAATCCATATATGGTTACTTGATTAGCTTTTGACTGTATTGTCTCCGTCGTGCAAAGGAAAATCTAAATACTAACGATGGGAAATTGCTTAGGCACCCAAAAGGCAGAAATGAATTACAGAAGGAAGTTTTTGCTGCTTTATTTAGTGCTGCTGAGAAATCTGATGAATTTCCTGAAATTACGGTGAAGACCGAGTGGAGGTCCAAAGCATTAGGAAAGGTGCTGAGTGAACTGCCGGAGGAATTAGTACCAGAATACAAGGCTAATGTGGTGCACTTGCAGCAAGATAACCAGACCGGTATGTGCTCTTATATTAACTATATTGACTGGATTTGTTAGTGTGTGCATTTTTTTGTGTATACTCACTTTTGTATTTATGCATATTAACATGTGTAGGATTCTTGATTTCTGCCACTTACTGGAGAACTAGTGGAAAGCTTTATACTGATATATCTGCAATAACTAATGGAAACTATGATATGAATATTTTCTCTCACCTGGGGAGCTGTGTAACAGATATACTTTGTGGCTCTGGAATGCTGAAGATTCTGCAATAACTAATGGAAAATATGATATGAATATTTTGTCTCACCTGGAGAACTTTGTTACAGATACCCTTTGTGGCTCTGGAATGTCTAAAGAATGCTTCAGTTAGATCAAATATCTTTTAGTTAGAAAAGATAAAATTCTGTGAGTCTGAAAGACTGAAACATTTTGCATATTTTGTGAAAGGGAAATATCTGTTGATACTAGCTCATGCATTGAGGTAATATCGATGTTAAAGAAAAACAGCAATGATTTATGATATAGAATTGGGTTCACTTGCTTTAAATGCTGGTCTGATCAACCATATCAACCTGTAATGATTCTGCAGAAATATGTATACAAGGAGAAAGTAGCTAAATTTTTCTTTCATTTATGGGTTCGGTCTTTTTTCCCCTTATTTTTCAGCTTTCCTTCTCCTGAAGTATGTTAACAATTGCAGATAATGATGAAGAGGACAGCTTCCAGGCTCTCCTTAGAGCCGTGATGGAATATAGGGGCACAATGAAGGAATATTGTAAAGCTGTAGGTACTTTTTCTCCTGTCATTTATGTTTTCTCACACATTTTGTATATGCCCTGAACATGCACCTTTGTATGTATCAATTGACTTTTAAATTTTAAAAGCCATAAAGTAAGAATACGGTTCCTTGTCAGGCTACTGATGACATTCGCTCAGGGGGATCATGTTCGAGCAGGAAAATTTCTAGAACAGGTAAGGTTTCCATCTACAGCCATCCATTGACAGCAGATACATTTTCATTCAGCAGACTCTGTTAGCATTCAAGATGCTGGCAGATTCACTTGATTCTTATTAGCTTGTTTAGTGGCAAAGCCTATAACCTGTATTTCAAAGCCAAGTTGTGCTATTGATTATGTTAACTTTTTTGTTAACATAAATTGATATGGAGGAAATAATCAGTGTTGGAAAATTAGGTGAAAAGATGATGTCAAATCTTGAACCTCTTGCGAAACTCTAAGTTCTTTACTTGAAGAGGCTACCAAATTTGAACAGCGTCTACTCGAAGGCCTTGCCATTCCCTGATGCATGCAGAATTTTTGTATTTAAATGCCCAGAGCTTAAGAAGCTGCCACTGGATCTTGAAGGGGCAGACCAAGGTAAAATTCTTATCAAGGGAAAGGAAGATTGGTGGAAACAACTTAATGGGAGGATCAAGTAACTCAGAATGCATTGCTTCCATTTTTTAAATCGACTGACAAGTGATTGAACGGGGCATCATCAACATCATCAACAGGGATGGAGAGATGCCGGAGCAGATCAGCAGGGTTTGAATATGACCTTTGGCGGTTGCTTTTTTTTCATTTTTTCCTTCCTGTCATTTTATCATTTCTTTCTCTGTTTCTATTGCGGGTGTTACTGCATGCTTACTGTTGCTTGACAAAGTTTGCTAGCTTTTTGTTTGCAGTGCTGCTATACACTCCGAGTCAAGCCCCGAAAATTTATTAAACGACGCCGTTTCGACAGTAACAATTCTTTTCTTTTCCCTTTGCCTCTCTTTCATCTGCTGTTTCTCTATCACTTTTCATTTTTGATTTCCTTGCTTCCCAGCTGCCCCTAAATTGTTATTCTAGCAATATACTTTCTCATCTTTGAATTTTCATCCTTGAGTACTCCCACAGCCGTAATTTCATCATTATAGACTTCACTTGGAATGCTAGATTTTTTCGATTCTTGAGCTACTTCAATTACATCTTAGTATAGGATCCTCATCTTCCTTTATTTCTTCATCTTATGAGGTAACAAATGGATTTCACAACTCATCTACTTTTAAGCAATTACATATTATACCTTGAATGATTCAACTGTTCCGACAGTTAAAGATTTTATGCTCAACCTGCAGTGCTACGAACATTGTCCATGAAAGATGAGTTTCAGCAAATAAAATGAAATATAGATGTTTAATCTAAAATAACCCTTCACTGCCAGAAACCTAGGTCGCAAAATTCACAGATAACGATAAAGAGCTAAAATTTTTGAAAAACTCTACAGATCACACATCAAGCAAGATATCATGTTTTTTTCCCTCATTCGGTGGTGATTGATTCACTTTTTGATGATGGATATGGTATAAAAGTTTTGACTCAATTTCAAGCAAACACAAATAGAAACACAAACACAATCGGGACTAGAGTTGTGGGCGATTATCTCAGGTGTATAAGTGAAACGGTGGTGGCTGTCGATGGTGGTAGTGGGGTGGTTGGGTATGCGTGATGGCTAGATTTTAGGACAGTAATGGTTGGAGTTGACCTCAATCAACGAAGGAAAGTGACAACAATTTTGACATCAAACGGCGCATTTTTTAGCTTATAAAAATGGAGCCGTTTTGATTTTGGGGTTTAATCCGGGATTTGACTCGGTGCAAGTATCATTTTCCTTTTGTTTATTAAATTTTTTATGGTCACAAAGTATTACTCGTTCTCTTTGAGAGTGATGTGAATCAATTTTTCAATTTTATATTTTGTGGTCAATGTGAATTCAATTTCATTTGTCTCCTGCATTATGAAAAAATTAAATAGTCATAATATGGAAAAGTACACCGGCAAAAACTTTGTAAAAGCTTCGGAGTGATGCGGGGAATTCACTTACTACTAAGGACAATTGGTGGCAAGCTATTCCATTCATTTTATGTTCATCCATCTATTTAGCTATTGAAGATTAGTGGTCCATTTGTAAATTTCAGATTGTCTCTCCCTCTCCCTCTCCCTCTTGAAATAACAATATTTAATATATCTCTTAAATTATTATAAATTTTAATTTACTCTCGATTTAAAATGGAGCATGTCGATAAATTTTTTTATTAATAACATTCTTTTGATTAATAACATTCTTTTAATAAGGGATACTAATATCTTATTTTGATTAATAACATTCTTTCACTGTGTTAACTCAAAAAAAATATTATAATGCTTTACAATAAATACAAATGTCCTATTAAATGAATATATAAAAAAATTTAGAATATTTAGAATATTATATAAAATAATTTTAATATAATGCGTGAGATATATTTTATTAACTTAAAATGTCATTTTATCTAAAAAAATATGATAAATTAATAATTACATATTTGAAGTTATTTCAAATATTAAAAAAAATTAATATTATTAGTCTTTTAAATAGATTAAATTATTTTTTATATGAGATAGATTAAATTATTTTAAAATACCTTAATTGTTTTTACTTTAAACGTTACCGCCTTTCTTTTATTTTATTACAAATTAATGCTAACAAGAAAAAGTTAGATCATATTCCACAAAAGTAAAAGTGACAAACACATCCAGTTGGAATCTTTTATAAAACTACGAATTAAAATAAATTTTTTTTAATAAATTACACATGAAAGTGGATTCTTTTGAATATAAGTGGGGTAGGCTCTTTTATTTTTATTTTTGTTTTTGAATACTGTTAACTGTAGACTCTTTTATTAAGCACAAGTACAGAGTAGTCGAGACTCGAGACGATTAGGGTCTTTTATTAAACTACAAATTGTATAATCTTTTTAAAATTATTATAAATTGGTGGCCCCTACGATCCTCAATAATTGTACCGATATTCACAAGTTGGTGGCCCCTACAATTATCAACTGTGCAAGTGCTCATTCACAATCTTCCAGGTCATGCTCTTAATAATTGTTTTTTTTTTCTGCATTCCCTTTCATGCTCTTAATATCTATTTTAAAATAATTTTTAATATTTTATGATCCATTAGATATATTTTATTATATTAAAATAAATTTTATAATAAATAAAAAAATCCTATTAAAATGAATATATAGAAAATTTAGAGTATTTTAAGTATTATATAAAATAATTTTAATAAAATATGTGAGATATTCATATTTTATTAATTTAAAATACCATTTAACCTAAAGATTTATTTATGATAAATTACTAATTATATTTTTGAAATTACTTCAAATATTTAAAAAATTAATATTACTAATCTATTAGATAGATTAAATTATATATATTATTTTGTATTTATTAAAAAATTAAAAATTATTTTTAATTACTATTCAAAAAACATAATGATAAAACAATCTTAACATCTTTATTAAAAAATTAAAAACTTACATGATCAATTCTCTAAATATTTAGGGTATATGTGGACCACGGTGGAGAAGCTTTATTTAATATTATTGATTTAAAATCAATAATATGTCAATTAAAAATGTACAGAGAAGAAATTTTGGTGGGTATTTTAGTCTTTTCAGTCATTATCATGATTTGGCCTTTGCCCTTGAAACGTCGGTCAGAAAAGTTTTAAAATGCTTAATTGTTTTTCACTTTTAACGCTGTTGGCCTTGAAATTGACAAGACAAGACAGCACTGCCCATTAATATTTTATTAAAAATTAATGCTAACAAGAAAAAGTTAGGTCATATTCCACAAAAGCAAAGGTGACAAAACAACCAGCTGGTTTCTTTTGCTAAACTACAATTAAAGTGGATTCTTTTGAATGCCAGTGGGACAGACGATAAGACTAAAAATTAGTCAAGAATCGAATAGTCTTTTTCAATTTCTTGTTTTATTATTTTTCAAAACCAGTTTTTGGTAATTACAATCGGGTCATTAATCATTAATCATTAATCATTAATCATTATTCAGAGTTATTGTTTCCTTCAAAAGTTAGTGGCTCATGTTTGCAAGTGTGAATGTGCGATGCTCTTTTTCCAAAGCGCAATGATAGTGGGTCCCGAATCGGACGTCCCTAAATCATTTTAAAATTTTTGCCGTATAACGAACAGAGGTCATTACTAAAATTTCTCTTCCACAGCCTACAGCAGCTTCAGTTTATCAAACTCAATCAATTTTCTTTCTTAACAAAATATTCCAAAGATGTGTAGCATTTTTCAGATCACATGCGATGGTGCTCTTTTCAATCGTTGCTTGGATTGCTTTCTTGGAAAAGCAGCATACATACGTAACCTCCAAGATAATCTTGTAGCCTTGGACACTGAATTGGGAAATCTAATCGCAATAAAGAACGATCTGATGAGGAGGGTTGACGATGATGAACGGAAACAAATGATAAGGCTGGAAAGAGTGCAACGGTGGATTTCGAGGGTGGATGCTGTTAAAACTGAAGCTGATCAATTTATAGGAGACCGCTCTCAAGAAATTGAAAAATTATGTGTTGGAGGCTACTGTTCCAAGAACTGCAGGTCAAGCTACAAGTTCGAGAAGGAGAAGGAGAAGAGAAACTTTTTGGTTCGTGCAGGCGCTGGATTAAAAGAGGCACCGGATGTTAAAGGATTGGGAAATGTGAGAAGATTGTCATTGATGCAAAACCAAATTGAAACTCTGTCAGAGGTTCCCACATGCCCTCATCTCCTCACTTTATTTCTTGACTTTAATGAGAAGTTGGAGATGATCGCGGATGGCTTCTTCCAATTTATGCCTTCTCTCAAAGTGTTGAGGATATCATACTGTGGGCAATTAGAAGGTTTTCAATTACCTTTTGGGATGTCAGAGTTGGGTTCGTCACTAGAACTTCTCGATATTTCACATACCTACATACAAGAGTTACCAGAAGAGTTAAAGTTGTTGGTAAATCTGAAATGTTTGAATTTGAGGTGGACAGCGCAGTTAAATAAAATTCCACGGCAACTAATATCAAATTCTTCAAGGTTACGTGTGTTGAGAATGTTCGCTACTGGCTGGTTCAATTTTCATGAAGCATCAGAAGAAAGCGTTTTATTTGGTGGGGGTGAAGTTTTAGTACAGGAATTGCTCGGTTTGAAATATTTAGAGGTATTGGAGTTGACCTTGGGAAGTTATCGTGCTCTCCAAATTCTTTTGAGCTCAAATAAGTTAAAAAGTTGTATTCGATCTCTTCAACTCCGGTTGGTCAGAGATACAGCGTCAATTATTGATGCTGCGGCTTTCGCAGACCTAAAACACCTCAATGAATTATATATTTTTAGAGGTTTTGAGTTGGAAGAATTGAAGATTGATTATGCGGAGATAGTACGAAAAAAGCGGAAACCTTTTGTTTTCCGCAGCCTTCAACGTGTTACCATAGTGGAGTGCCATAAATTGAAAGATGTGACATTCCTCGTTTTTGCTCCAAACCTCAAGTCTCTTCGGCTAGACGAGTGCAGTGCTATGGAAGAAATAATCAGCGTCGGAAAAATTGCTGAGACTCCTGAGATGGTGGGACATATAAGCCCTTTTGAAAATCTCCAAATGCTTGATTTACTAGGTTTGCCACATTTGAAGAGCATCTTCTGGAAGCCATTGCCTTTCACTCATCTGAAAGAAATATCTGTGCGTTATTGTCCTAATCTTGAAAAGATTCCACTCGATTCCAACAGTGCAAAGGAGCGTAAATTTGTTATTCGTGGAGAAGAAGACTGGTGGAACCGACTTCAATGGGAGGATGAAGCCACTCAAATTGCTTTTCGTTCCTGTTTCCAACCTCGTTCCTGAGCGGTGGTCGCAAAATTTGATTTCTGGTGAGTGCGTTTGTCTTTTAAAAGAAGAATTTAAAAGAAATTTATTCTTGTCGTTTGTTTTCTTCTCTGTTTTTATTTCAGTTTCTTTCTCTCTCTCTCTCTCTCTCTCTCTCTTTTTGTCTTCTGCAAATCACAATTAAATGTTGAATTAATGGTATTAATGCTTCATAAATTTTCCGGCACTGCCATTACTTTCTTTTTTTTAATACAAATTGATACTTTATTTATTTCTTCTTAGCGATTTAATTTGCTGTCAAAAGACGAGCGAGAAGAACATATGACTTAAACCAATGCTCGCATAAACTTGCTGTAAAAAGATATAATCTCACTGAAATGCACACGTCTAGAATGAATAGAATTAAAACAGGGAAAATATTAAGTATATTAGCCCTCTTTACGGAAAATCAAATGACAATAAATTTTTTGAAGTTTTGATTTTCTATGGTCAATTCCACCTTTTGCAATTTCTTCTGTTCTAACAAAAACCAATTTCTTTGTTCAAGTATTTTCGTTTGGGTATTAATAATTCTCCACCGAAAGAGTGAACTCTTGCTCAAGGGATCTCTAATCAATAGCCGGAAGGGCGCCGAGACCTGATCGGACCTTGGCCCAAGTTTGGTCTTAAAGACTGGGCTTGAGCCTGGCAATTAAATTAAAACATTAATTGATTTCTTGATTGAATTGTCGTGTAATTGATTTATGGGGGATGACACATCAACATACTTGAAAATACACTAATCTCAGCATCATCGGTTAATAACTTTTAGATTTATGGGTAATCAATAGTTAAGATTAGTTGTCATTAATACTAAATCATTTTTACTTTTTTTGTCTCTTCTAGAGGATCTTCTAGAAAAATGCATCCACAATTAAATTTAATACTTTACATAATAAACAAAGCATAAATGTTAAATTTAAGAAACTGCATTGTATTTCAGCTGAAGTTGACTTTAATATTTAGGGTAGAAAAAAATTAAATCCTTAATGTGTTTAATTTGTATCACTTGTGTCATTAAAATTTTCTAGTCACCCTAACCAATTACATCTCAACCCACTTTTTTTTGGATGATTTTATTTTTACACTATTATTTTCAACATTTTTTTCCTTTTAACACCAACATTAGTGTATGTTACGTAACATAATTCATATTTGGATAATTTGAAATAGAAGCCGCCGCCTCACTCGTGATTCCAAACTTTATCTTTTTTCCTTTTTTAAATTAAACATGTGTATTCCGTTATCACCAGAGTTGAGTCAACACTTTATTATATGTTATTATGTAAATACAAAATAATTTTCATTATTTCATGCATCATGCTTTGATTTCGATGGGGGTTGGCTTAGCTGCACTATTAAAGCTACAGCTAGGCCTTGCCGCCGATCTTGTGTGATTTGTTTGGTGCCAAAATTTGGAGCATTCGAATTTACTTTACAATTGCCTCGTGACTTTGTAGGTAAAATGATAAAGAACTACTAAGTGGAATCAAAGCCCTAAGCTGACTTCCGTTCTTATAAATAAAATTTTACGTTTTAATTTTATTGTTTATTAACTACAAATCACCACTTAAAAATTTTTACTCAATACAAAGTTATGTGGTAAAAGAATCATGGCCGACCAGCAAGCAAACAGGATAATTAATAAATAAGAAAAACACTCTGCAGTAACAACTAAAACATAATCCAGAATCCACTCAAGAAAATCGGTACTTCAGAATTCCCAGGCATCCTCAAGCAATTATCTTTAAGAGATACTACATGAACCGTGATTAGTGTTTTTATTGTGCACTTCCTCCTAAAAATAATAAATTATGAGCATATCAATCAATAAATAAAAAATAATAATTTTTATTTTTATTAAATATATATTTTTCAGTATTAATCAATTATCTAAATAAATAAAATCATTTAAAAATAAATAAATAAATTATTCTTAAAAAAAAAAAACTTTTTATAACACTCACTATGCTGGTTGTAGGGTAGACGCTTTGGGGACTGAAGCCGGTAACTTCTATAAGTAGTCTTAAGTTGACTGGCAACAACTATATTGACATTTAGACATAATGTACTGCAACCATATTGGTCTGTTCAAATGTTCTTGCTATTGTATTGGTGTGTCAATATTATCTCTAACTACCTTATAGATTAAAAAAATAATCTAAATTTACAATTTAACATAAAATAAAATAATTGGTAGAAAAACAATTATGGTTTATTTACTTATCAGTAATTAGATTATACTAAAATTAAATTGAGTTGTATTACCGTTGATGTGTTTATATTGTCCTGAAATCGGAATGAATTATTTTAAGTTACTAAAATATCTTTGGTTTGTTATTCTAATTATTACTTAATATTTATTATAATATTTGTCTTATCATTAAAAAGAAATAATAATGATGATAATAATATTATTATTGTTTGTTACATTATTATTATTCAAAAAAATTATTGTTAATAACAATAATTATTTTATTTCAATAATAATAATGATAAAATTAATAATAAAAAACATGACAACAACAATAATTATTTATTATGCCAAAAAATAACAATAATAATAAGAATAATAATCATCATCATTTTTTTGCCAAAGAAATCATCAAACCAGACAAGAAATCATCAAAAGTTGCTATTTCAATTTAGGAAGAAGTTGTTTCGGTGTGCTAGCGATGGGAGATGTTGTGGCTGCGATTCGGGGAGCTACTAGTTTATTGCACTAATAACGGCAGGTGTTGCTGCTTGATGCGAGGTCCATGGCCAGTTGTCAGCAGTTCGACTTTGGCATGGGCGCTGCTGGTTCGATTTAGGTGTTGTCTAATTTCATTTTCAGGATTTTAATTTTATTTTTTTCTTTTATATTTTCATTAATTAATCAGGGTAAAGTTTGATTTTAGAATTTGGAATGAAGGTAATTTTGTTAATCATGGAAATGAGATTTTGATTGTCAAGAATGAACTTACACAAGCAACTGCAAATTAAATGAAAACAAAACGCTTTTTTTCTTTGTGTGATTAAAACATGAAATATACCATAAATAAATAGATAAAAATTAAATCAACACAATCCAAAATAGTAAACCAATTACAAGAGGCACAAATTTTTATGTGAAATACCGAAAACGGAAAAAACCACAGCATCTTAGTCTGATATAATCTTCTACTATATTAATGGAATTATAGCATAAATTCTTCTCTATATTACACTAGAGATTAACAACATTAAAAATTTCAATAATCTTAACTTACAATACAACCTAATATATGTCTCTCTAATAAGTAGATATTTAAAATAATAATCTCTAATAAGTAAGTATCTCAAATAACAATCTCTAATAAGTAGGTATCTCAAATAATAATTAATAAGAGGATAAAACAAAAATTAAGATTAGTAGGATGTGTATAAGGTGATGCTATCAACTTATCTTCTAAATTAAAAAAAAATAGTTAAATTTACTTTTTCGATTGTCCGACCAAAGATGAAACCCTTGCCCCAAAACCGAGGGAATCACCATTGTGTTTCTCTCTCTCTCTCTCCTCTCTCTCTCTCTCTCTCGTTCTTTTCTTCTACTTTTCTTAATGTTAGCCGCCACCTGCTTTTATTCTTTGTAGCATTTAAAAAGCTACTTTTAATGGTAAATTTCATCTAAGTCCAAAACTTAGTGACAATTGCACACTAAACAATCCTTTTTGGACTATAGACTTTTGAGCCTCCAAATGAGACGAATACAACAAATCTCCCCTTTTAGATCATGTGGGGGGCACCACAAGCCCACTCTCTGCATATAGTTTTTTAACTTCTCCTTGAATAATGACTTTGTCATCATACATAACTCATTCTCCGTTGTGTAAATCTTCTCAAGCTATAACTGTTCTTTCTCAAACACATCTCGTATCTAACAATACTTCACATCAATTTGCTTAGATTTCGAATGATATATCAAATTCTTTGAACGACACTCTTAACTATCGCAGTACATAATATAGTTGTCTCGTTTTATACCTAGCTCTTGTAGGAAATTCTTCGTCCACAGTATTTTTTTGCAACCTTCAATAATTGTAATATCATTTGCTTTAGTAGTAGAAAATGCAACTTATTACTAAAGTTTAGATTACGATGAGACTGCTCCTCCTGCAAAAGTGAGCAAACATCTTAGTAGGAATTTTTCGGAATCAACATCTCCTACCATATCTATACACTTGTAACACAGGTTTGTCACCACCAAAATATAAACATGCTCTGGAAATGCCTCTAAGATATTTGAGAATTTTTCACTGTTGTCCAGTGCTCTTTACCGGGATTGAAGAGAAACCACTAACTACACTAGTTGTATAAGCAATATCTGGTCTTGTACAAATTATGGCGCACACCAAACTGCCAACTGCTGAAGCATAAGGAACTCCTCTCATGGAGAAATGGGTTTTGCTCTTGAGATTTTTGGGAACATGAAGAATAAAGATGTAATTTCTTGGACTACCATTGTTTCGAGGTATATAAACAGAGGACAAGTCTATATAGCTCGACAGTGGTTTGATCAGATGCCAGAACGAGATTATGTCTTATGGACTGCCATGATTGATGGGTACCTTCGAGTGAATAGGTTCAGAGAGGCTTTGATGCTTTTTCAGGAGATGCAAACTTCAAATATAATGGGAGACGAGTTTACCATTGTTAGCATTCTTACAGCTCGTGCGAATCTGGAAGCACTAGATATGGGAGAATGGATAAAGACTTATATTGACAAAAACAAAGTCAAGATGATGTATTTGCGGGGAAGTCAATAATGGTGTATTTGCGGGGAATGCTTTGATAGACATGAACTGTAAATGCAGAGATGTTGAGAAATCTCAAAAGGTATTCAGGAAAATGCTTTGAAAGGACAAATTCTCATGGACGACCATGATTGTTGGCCTTGCCATCAGTGGCAATGGTGATAAAGCTCTTGATATGTTTTACCAAATGCTTAGGGCTTCGATCAAACCGGATGAGGTAGCTTATGTTGGTGTTCTGTCTGCCTGTACTCACAATGGTAACGAAACTTTTGTGATAAATAATTGCAACTTAAGGTGAGAATTGGAGGAAAGGAAACAGACTGAAGTTGTTCAATCATCAGTGGTTGCTATTTGGTTTTAAGTTGTTCAATCATCGGTCGTCTCTATTTGGTTTTCTCCGATATCTCATCTTCAGTTTTGACTCAGATTCTATCTTACCACTAGTAATTACATAGACTTGCTGCCAAAGGTAAGAATGGAAATAAATTAAATAGATTATGTCAAAAACGAAATAAATTTACTATTGTTCTGTTCATTCTATTTGTTTCCTACAGAATATTTCTCCCGCCTAAAATTTTTTGAATCAGTAAGTTTTTATCTTATGCAAGAATTGTGCTGAGAGTAATTCCATTTCTCAGTCTCTTTATGTTTCAATGAAGACGTAAAACTTGTGTTCTAGTGCACCAATGTTTATGCTTCTTACAATTTGACTTTAATTTAGTTTGTAAAACTTTTGTCAAAAAGTACTAAAAAGTAGTGCACTAAACACCAACTTTATTACAGAGAGGACTTTAGTTAAATTTTAAGAAAACACTCAAAAGAACGAGTTATAAATTGTTATCGAAATATTTCACATAAATAAAGCCATCCCATGCTGCAAAGATCTTGCTATAATCACCAAAAACTATCGAGAGCTTTTAGGGTTTCCATAAAAATGTCATTTCGTTCCATAAGTCAATGGTGGGTAAAAAGTGGTGCAAATGAGACTCATTGTTAATGGTATAAGTTTTTGCTTAATTATGTCTTCCCCAAGATGATAATTTAATTTCCATTCTCAATTAATTTTCAAGTTTCGACACTTTTCTATGTAGCATGACATTGGAAAGATCTTGTACAGTTGTACTACTAAAAGCTAGCACCACACGTTAGTTATGAAATATAAGTGTGCAACCCAAGAGGGGGGGTGAATTGGAGTTTTAAAAATTATCCTAGACAAACCACACAACAATTTAATCTAATGCCTTAATAAATTCGAAAACAATAAATTCAATCAAGCACAATATTAAAAGAGTAAGGGAAGAGAAAACGAACACAAGGATTTTTACGTGGTTCGGCTATCCCCGCCTACGTCCACGCCTCCAAGCTCACCCGGCTTGAGGATTTCACTATCCAAGCCTC
>MKYO02028044.1:0-13821 GCA_002013955.2 Citrus medica | reverse complement strand
CCTGTGGAGCAATACCATAGAATGCACAATCCGGCTTTGCAAGGTGACACTGGAGGCTTTTTGAAAAGTGCTTCACGCTCACTTGCACAGATTGAGCATCCCCTCTGGATATTGCCCTCTCTGATCGAGTCTGAGCACTCAAATTTCGGTCCTCAGATGGAGCTACAGCTTTCTCTCCAATAACCAACAATTTTCTAAACTCAGCACCTAGTGTGATCAGAGTTGTTGATATTTGTAAATGGAGATCCCCGTATTTGCAAATGGAGACATTTACCAAATCACCAACATGCTTCATCCAGTCTACGAAATTCTGCAGCTGATTCAAATCCGGAACCTGAACCAGAGTCGGAGGTAAATCTTGAGCCATATCTAAAGCAGTCTGAAGTTCAAGTACTTGAGCCCTTGACAATGGTTTTGAAATTGGAACATCTTGGATTACTGCAGACTTGTACCCCTTGGTTTCAAAGGTAAGGAAAGGCATTGCTTGAGTACAATTTGGAGGCAGCTTCTTCACCAATTTTATTTAGAGGCAATTGGCAGCGGATCCAACTGCACCAATTTCAGAGCAAATACTGACACTACTTCAAACAGCACGCTGAAAAAGAGATATGTCTATGGCAAAGGCAATGCAGTCCTCATTTTGACTTGAGATGTGGTAATCATCAAAGAGAGTTTCCTTGTGAAACTGAGCAACACATTGAATCCCTTCACCACTGAGAAGGTTGGGGAGGAAGTAAGCTTTCTCTCTAGTAAGAAAGAGGTGGCATACCTTCCCCATTTTGTCTAGGACAGGTAGGAATCTTTTTTCTAAGAGATTTACTCCATTCTCTGTGAGAAATGCTTTGAAATTCATCCCTCTATCTCTAGCCTCACTTATCAGTAAAATAGTTGAAAGCGCTACAAGGAGAGAAAAGAAGAGTATTAAGATATATATAGACAAGAAAAACATTAGATGTCGATCTTACAAGCTAATACTTCAAACAGTACCCTAGAAAGCTAAAAACTGCAAAATGGCTTGAAATTTGAAAAGAACACATGCTTTTCATAAATATGTTTTGTTTGGATTAGTTCAATTTTGACATAATACGGAATAAACACAACCTGCTAATCTAAGTTACCATTTTTTCTCGTCATTAGGTACCTGTTTGAAAAATAATTATATACAGTTTTATTTGTGTTGTCTCTCTAAAAATTTGGGACTCAAATGTTATTTCTAATTGCTAAAAGTACGAAAATGCCCCATTTCTCTTCTGCTAAAGGAGTGCAAAGTCGTCTGTATAATTGAATCTGCATCATCAGTTTCTATTGCTGGTGTTACTGCATGCTTACAGTTGCTTGACAAAGTGATGTGAATCAAATTTTCAATTATGCATTCTGTGGTAATTGTGAATTTAGTTTCATTTGTCTTGTCTCCTGCAAATTTTGAAGAAAATGCAGAGATACTGAGATACAAACTTCAATATGGAAGAGTTCACTGGCAAAAACTTTGTGAAAGCTTCCAAGTGAAACAGGGAATGCGCTTACTAGTAGAGGACAAATTGGTGGCCAGCTAATGCATTCATTCTATGTCCATCGATCTTTTTGAATTATTGAAGACAAGTGGCTCACCGCTTTTAGTATTGGTAAAATTCAGATAATCTTTATTCCGAAATAATAATATTCAAAATATCTCTTAAATCATTACAAATCTTAAATTTATTTTAATTTTATTTAAAAGATAAAAGAAAAATAGGTTATGTTGGTATTTTTTATTATCTTTTTAATAAAAATGAAATAAATTGATGTTTATAATTAATTAAAGTATTTTAAAGATTGCCATTTTATGAGAGAATAATATTTCACTTTTTTAGTGTGAAAGATCGAAAAAGGATAAACCAAGTTTCCCTAATTTTTATTTTATTTGAAATTGGTCATCTCATATACTTCACCCTTCAACATTATAATTTTTTTGGTTATAATTTTATTATTATTTTTCTTTTACACATGCATGTGAATTAATTCTCTTTAAGCTTCTGAATATTTAAGACAAATCATGGAAGAGATGAGAGTAGAACAAGATGATCAAAATATGTAACAAAATAATTTTAGAAGTGAAAAATATGTTAGAGTCAAAGTAAAACTCTGAGGTGATGTTTGATTTGAAGAAAAAAGGAGAAGAAGAAAAGAGTAGAATGAAGAGGAAAAGAGAAAAAAGGAGAGGAGAGGAGAGGAGAGTGAAATTTTTTTCAAATGTTTGGTTTGTTACATAATTATACAAAAGAAAGGAAATCTCTAATTTTTTATTAGACAATTTTAACCTTAATAGTATTAAGCTTTCAATATTTATCATGTGTATAATAAAAAAAAAAGTAAATGGTAGAGAGTGAGCGCGTCGGGTCACAGGAGAGAAACAGGTCAACCCGAACTTGAGAACCGACCCCAAGGTGGTTTCTGATTCCGGTCACATCGCCGGCAATGGACGGTACTAATCAGAACATCAAGAGCCGGCCATCACTGCCGCCGGAACACTGCCGGAAAGCTGCTGATTGAACCGCGAAACGTCGTGGAAATCGTTGCCTCAAATCGGTGCGTTTTGCCTTTTTCTGGTCACGCCGTCGCCTTGGCTTTGTCCATCAAGGCTGCCACTTCCATTTTCAACCATCCATAGCCACTATTAACTGCCAAATCGCCGTCGATCAGCGGGATCTGTGGAAGTTAAAAAGTTTCTAAAATTTTTTAACCGGATTTGAACAACATACGAGCATTTTTTTGATCTCGATGACGACGTAGCAATGTTGAGCGTTGGTCGGCAAGTCGAATGGTAGTGGCGGTGAGTAACACGCGCCAATGACATCGGCGGCGGCGGCGGCGGCGGCGGCGGCACGATCCGGCGACTGTTAACAGTAATATTTTATATTTTCAGATTAAATAAATTTATTTTATTAAACTTTTTAAATCATTATTTAAATTTAATTAATTTAAAATTATCTATAATGTCGAATTGATAAAATAAATTTATAAATAATAATTATTATGTGATTACATTAAATAAGTTAAAAAGTTAAAGAGTTATTTTTGGAAGATTTAGTTTCCAACACAAAAAAAATTTAAATTCTTCACTTTTTAGTGTGGAATTTAAATTTTGTATTATAATAGATATTAAATTACAATAAAAATTAAATTCTTATAAGTTATGTTAAACTAAACAACAAAAATAAAAAAATTTAAATTATTTTCCTTTCCTTCACTCTTTTCTTCCAACTAAATACATCATGAAAATAGAGATATTGATTAATTTAAAAGAGATGCAAGTAAAAGATATTCCAAAAAAAAAAGCAATATGTCTCTTTGGGGGGCAAACTTGTCAGTTTAAAAAAAGTACATGCTATGGATTGATAATTGTAGGATATTTATTTTGTCATTATGTATTAGTTGGAGAAGTCAAGCCCTTTGAAGAATGTTATGAAAGAGCAAAGGATATTCCTGATAGCTGATAGAGCTCTATTTTGATTATGTATCCAGTGAATAGATGTGTTGTTAGAAGATATCTGAGTGCATTAGTTCATCTGTGTCCGTCAATGTGCTTTTAATGATTTTTCCACATGTTTGTTGTAAAAGATTATTATAAATTGAAATGAATTTGATGTTTTAATATTTTCTCCTTAGCGGAATTTCACTTAGTATGTATTTAGTTGTGTTGTCTATAATTTTGCATTCGAATAAGTTTCACCTAAACTATTAGCATGAGTAGTGGCCCTTGAAACTTTGGTCAAAATTATTGTTATTATTTCTTACTAGATGTAAATTTTTTATTAAATCCTGTTAGCACAATTCTTAATTAAAAGTATAGGTTAGTGTTGGTGCAGGATATGCCACACCAAATTTTGCCTAGCTGTCAAAAGTGCAAAATAAATGAAGAGAAAGCACAAATACATGACTTGAATAAGGATACAACGAAACTTAAATTCAAGAGAAAATGATAGTTATATCCTAAAATTTAAAAAAATGGTCGTGTACATTTTTAAGATTTCAATAGGCGACTGAGATTCAAATAATATCCTTTAATTCTATTAACAAAAAACAAAGACTCAAATATTTTATGATAAATAAAAATATAATATTAAAATATATGTGATAATATACACATTTTAAATACTTTCAATCCAAAAAAAAGTTATGTTTTACAATCTATTAGACATATTTTATTAAATTAATATAAATTTTCTATAAAATAAGAATATAATATTAAAACAAATTCACAAAAATTTAAAGAATTTTGAATGTAAAATAATTTTAATATATTAATACGTGAGTTTTTTTTATTAATATAAAAATTATTTAACTTTAAGATTTTTTAAAATCTTTACAATAAGTATAACTATATTATTTACATTTAAAAATATTTAAATATTATTAACCTACAATTACATTTGCATTTGTTAGAAATTTTTTTAGTCAAATATTTTGCACTTCTATATTATTAGAATTATTGCACACAAAGAAAGAAACATATACCTTTGGAAATTGTTTTCTTTTAAAATAGAGATGATGATTAGTATAAGGATGAAAAAAAGGATAAAGAATATTAATGATTAACGAAAACTATATACAAATTGATTTTAGTAGGAAAAGAGTGAGATGAATGATTTCTTTTACAGTTAGAAACATAGATGATGATTATTATAACGAAGAAGAAAAGATAAAGAATATTAATTATTAATGGAATCTCTATGCAAATTGATTTTAGTAGGAAAAAAATAAGTAAAATGATTTAGAGTGCGTTTGGAAATGAGATTGGGCAGCTATAGATTTTAAGTTACAACACTGAAGTGTTTGGTAAATACTAGCTGCTGCAGATTGAAAGTTATGTTGATATAATTTTTCACATGTATCATATAAAATATATTACATCTTTAATAATTTTTTTAAAATTTATATTTGCTATATATTTTTTTATATAGTTATAACTTTTTTTTTCCACAGCAGCTGTAGCTTAAAAGCTACAGCACTCCAATATCAAACAAGTCCTTAGACATTCATAGTGTGTTTATTTTTTGGATTGGTGAATCAAAATTATTGACAACGCTAACTTCATCTTCACCGTTCGCAATCCAACAGCAGCAATTGTCGCCAATAATGATATCTCCAATGATGATGACAATAATAATAATAATAATAATAATAATAATAATAATAATAATAATAATAATAATAATAATAATAANAGATTAATAGATAATGGAGACAGGTTGACTGCAATATCTAATTGTAAGAGGGATTTTTAGTCGTAAAAACAGATTCCAAATCTTGGAATGAAGTAGCAAAAAAACGAAACAAACAAATGGCAAGAGGAAGTGACTATACAATAATAACATCGACTTGCAATTCAACATTTATACAGTTTTACACACCAAGAAAAGAGAAAATTACAATAGCAATTTGGCTACTAGAAGACGTTCATTCATGCTTATGCCTGTCATATGGATTTGAAACATGGAGTAAAAGCATTTAGAGTGGCTTCATCCTTCCACTGCAGCTCATTCCACCAGTGTTGCTCTCCCCTAATAACAAGTTTTCGTTCCTTGGCGCTGTTGTAATCGAGTGGAAGCTTCTTGAGATTCGGGCAGCCAGATACAAACAATTCCAAGAGATTTGGAAAGGGCAATGCATTCAAACAGATCTTCTTCAGATTTCTTACAACTTGCAACCGAAGATATTGGAGTTTCGAAAAAGTTTTTTGCACTGGAACTTCTTCCAATTTCCAAACACTGATTATTTCTTCCATTTCATAACAACGTTCTACATGGACCATCTTGAGATTTGGGGCAAAAACAAGCCATGTCATCTCCCTCAATTTACTGCAATAGTCTATGGTAACACTTTGAAGGCTGTTGAAACCATAAAGTTCTCTTGTTGTTTGAATTTCTGCATAGTCAACCTTTAGCTCTTCCAAACTTGTACAATACACAAAATCTAGTTTGTCAAGATACTTGAGATCTGCTATGGACAAAATATTCCATGACCTTGAATCCTCACAGCGGCGAAGCTCTAAAGCATATTTACAACTCTTGTACTGTTGGCAGCTCAAAAGTCTTCGTAGAGCATAAAAACTTCTTAACGTGACGCTTAATACATTTAAATGTTCCAAAGTAATCAGCTCCTCTACCAAAATTTCACTACCACCAAATAGAACGCTATCTTCTGGTACTGTATTAGCAGAGCCACAATCTAGCATCCTCAACACCTTTAACGAAGAAAAATTACAAAGCAGTTGCCGTGGAATCGTATGGAGATAACGCATGTACTCCAAGTTCAAACACTTCAGATTTTTCAAGGCTTTTAATTCATGTGGCAACTCTTTGATGAAAGTTTCTGAAAGATTAAGATATTGTAGTGAAACCAATTTTGAAATTCCTGAAGGCAATTGACTCAAGGAGCGATTCTTTGATAGGTTTAAAACTTTAAGAGAAGGCATAAAATCGAAGAAATCACTGGGGATAGTATCTAAAAAATTAATGCCAAGGAACAAAGTTATAAGCTGAGGGCATATTGGAGTTACTGGTAAAATCACAATTTTATTTCTCATCAACGATATCCTTCTCTTATCTTCCCATTGTTTAACCTCGGGTGGTTCAGTTAATTCAATACCGGCAGAAACCAAAAAGTTTTCATTCTCCACTTCACAGGCTATCCACAAGGTCATATCACGAATCACATCATGCAGTTTTACATAATCTGATCCTGCTTCTTCCAATAGGCATGCATGAACAAGAACACCAATAATGTAGTATCCTTGGTTATGTACTCCATTAATTCCTTCATATTCCTTCAGAAAACCCTCACCAATCCAACAGTCTATCAATTCAATTTTGCTAATTTGATAATCCTCTGGAAATAAACTACAGTATAACAGACAAGATCTAAGGACGTCACTAGACAAACTATCATAACTGAATTTTAAAAGACGAAACACCTCTTTCTCCATACCTGGAAATTCATAAGCTGATCTCCTTAACATCTGAATTGCATAGCTCCATTCTTCGGGTGTCTTCTTGCTGCTCATGGCACGACCGGTGGCAATAAGTGCAAGTGGCAAACCACTACACTCCTTTGCCACAGTTTGGGCTAACTCCGGAATATCGGGATGACTTTCAAGAGTCTCTTCTCCGACCTTCTTTAGGAACAATTCCCAAGCATCTTGATCTGCCAAACACTCCACCTTGAACTTTTTTTGGGCTTCCATGAGGCCACAGACGTCCACAAGACGAGTTGTAAAGACTATCTTTGATGCATTTCTTGAACTCGCAGGAAAGGGGACACCCACTTTGGCTAAATCAATTCTTTCCCATATATCATCTAACAATAGCAGAAATTTCATTTTGCTCAATAAATTGAATATGCCTGATGCTTTCTCTTCAAAGCTTCTATTCTGAAGCCATCCTATTCTTTCTCCGATTTTCTGTTGTATATTCTCAAGTTGCATGTCTTTTGACACCACTACCCAAATCACAATATCAAAATAATTTGGTGTATTAAGGAACCTGTTGTTGATTTGGGTTAATAGTGTAGTCTTGCCGACTCCCCCCATGCCATAAAGTCCGATGATTCCAAATTGTCCTTCTACAAGACATCTCCAAACTTTATCAAATGTTGATTCTAGGCCGATTATTGTTGGCTGAAGAGGCCTTTCATCCACTGCTGGTTGTGGTACCTTTTCAGCTACCACTGCAAAAGCTCCATCATCTATTAAAGTAGCCACAAGCTGCAGCTTTTTAGACACTTTTTTCCCAAACTTGTAGCTTGACTTGCAGTTCTTGGAGCAGTAGCCTCCAAGACATAGTTTTTCAATTTCTTGAGAGCTGTCCCTTGTCAATTCACCTACTTCAGCTTCCACAGCCTCCACCCTTGAAAGCCAACCTTGCACTCTGTTCAGCCGTCTTAGTTGTTGTTGCTCAGCATTAGCGACCCTCATCATCACATCGTTCTTTGTTTCGATTAGTTTCTGCAATTCGGTCTGGACGGCAACCAGGTTATTTTCAAGCTGGCTTAGATATGCTGCTTTTCTGCGGGTACAATTTATGAAGCTAGTGGAAAGGGCATCACATGTAAGTTGGATTCCCAAAATATTACCCATAGTTTGTATGAGATTGAGAGTACAATAGAAGGAATGCAACACAGTATGTATTCGTTTGTGGTGTCTATGATTTTAGAGTGGCAGAAGCTTATTCACCTTGTGAGGGCTGATCAGGTGGCACCATCACTCTCCTTACGATTTATAAAGACCGATAGTCCATGAGTAGGCCTTGAATTTTTCTTTTAATTTTAACATTTAAAAGGTAGAGGTGAAAAAGTGTAAATAGTATTTTTGTCCTTGTACTTTAATAACATTTCTTGAAAGTCACTCGATCTTAAAATTTAATTAAGAAGATATTATAGATTTATAAGCCCTTAAAATTTATTTGCAAGTAAGCCTATAAGACTTACTAAAAGTCGTCAACTCGTCATGACCAAAATTGAAAATTCTTCCGCGTGCGAAATACGGCATGCACAGACGTATTAAAAACAAAGGCCAGCTATGATATTCTTCGTATACTTGCATTCCCTATCATCTTATTAATAATTTCAGACACGTAGTTCGTTGCTTGTGATTTTTCATATGCAAAAGCACAGTCAGTGTTACAAAAGTGATTTTTAACAAAATTTATTATAATATTAAAATTAACTTTTAATTTTTTTAAATTACTTTTGAACTTTGAGCTTCGTGAAAAAAATCCTAAACGGGTCTCAGAAGTATAATTAGAACCACGAATTTATAAAATGAAAAGGAATCCATCGCCTAATATTATAGTACGCGCGCAATTGATTGTTATCAACTAAATTGCTATGATCTCACTTCATAATAATTTATTTTCAATCTCCATCATGGTAGAAAAATTTCATCAATCAACATACCCTACCACCACCCAATAGTCGACCATTTATCATCTTCTATCCGTAAAAAAACGAAAAAAAAATGAGAGGAAAAATTTAGTCCAGAAAAGAAAATATCGCAAGACCAAACAAAGAGAGAAAATAGAAAAAGCAAAGAGCTGTACTGAATACCGGCGGTGATGGCTCCGTACTTGACCATTGAATAGTCGTGATCTATTTTTACAAAGCGAATAATACTAGCTTCTCGTGTCGGTGGCTTGATCATATAACAAAATAGACTAATAATGTTTCAATAGACATTTTGGTAAATGGAAGAAGTTATGATCTGTCCATTTTTATGTTACTTTATTTTAATTTGTTAATTACTATTAATATCTTCGAGTGGGACAGAAAAAGTAAAAGAAAATAGATACCCAATTGTAATTTACAATTACCCATAGTTTGTATGAGATTTAGTATAAGACAGGAATGAAATTACGAGTACAATAGAGGGAATGCAGTATATATTCGGTTGTGGGATCTATGATTTTGTAGTCGCTGAAGCTTATTCACCTTATAAGAAGGGCTGATGAGGTGAGGGCCGTCGCTCTCCTTACACTCTTATAGAGAGTGATAGTCCATGATCTCATTTAGAGAACTAGCTAAGTGGGCAATCGCTCCACTGATCAAAATTCTTATAATAATATCTTGAGTAGGTGTTGATTTTATTTTTTCAATTTTAATCTTTAAAAGGTAGAAGAGGTGAAAAAGCTAAATAATATTTTTGTCCTCCTAAATAACATTTCTTGAAAATCACTCTATCTTAAAACTTAATTAAGAAAATATTATAGATTTTTAAGTTTGTGGCCCTTAAAATTTATTTGCAAGAAACAATTAGAGAAAGTCGTCATGCCCAAATGACTTACTAAAAGTCTGCAACTCGTCATGAACAAAACATCTTCCGAGTGTCAAATACGGCATGCGCAGATGCATTAAAAACAAAGGCCAGCTATGATATTTTCTGCATACTTGCATTCCCTGTCACCTTATTAATAATTTCAGACACGTCGTTGGTTGCCTGTGATTTTCATATATATGTTATTACAATTTACATTTGGAATTGAGTGCCATCTATTTATTCCAGCTAGATCTAAAATGATGTTGCAGTATTGCACTGATTTTTTAGTCACAACGTTTCTCTATGAATTCCTTAAAACTTTAAACACATCATGGAATAATTATTTTCTTAAAGACCAAATTAACATAATTCTTAAATCATTTATAAAACAACATTTATCATATAACAGATCGTACACGAATCAATTTACCTTGAACAGTAGCAAACAAACAAGAATCTCAACCACATCACGAGATCGCCCACGTACTGTAATCATCAAAACAATATTGTTATCAACATCATAATCCCTTCTGACCTTAACAATAATTTTCTTCGTCCTTAATTCATAGGTATAAGTATCCCAAAATATACTTGATGTCAACCTTTACAATTCTTTACAGAACTGCAGCAGACCAAAAGAAAGATTTTAATAATTTGTATGCAAAACTGAAATCATACAGTAATTGAATACAGTGAGAATAGACATGATGGGAATTAGTATATATAAATATCTTAATAATTTTAAAGTTTCTTAAACCGATTTTACATATCTGAAAAATTATAGAAATCGGAATAGCTGCAGAAATCATAATTTTCGAGCGATTGGTTTACAACTTCAGAAACTCATAAGAAATTGAATTCTTGGGATCACAAAATAATTCAATAGAAAGCTTAAGATGTCTAGTTCATAAAATCTGATTTTTTTTTTAAATAAGATCTTTGGAATTTAAGAGATTCAGCAGTACTTTTATTACATCAATTCTTCAAACGATCACCAATCTAACATTCATCAAAATTAAGTCATAAAAATCATGTGGTTTATAAAAAGAATTACCTGAAAAAGATTAGCCTTCCCCTTTCAAAAGCAACGTGAAACTCCAAAAACTCTTCTTCCATTGCCTATTCAAACATGGAAAAAAAAAATAGTATCTCTTCTTTAAATGCGTGATGAGTACTGTGCTCTGTTTTCTCTGTTCTTCTTTTTCTTTTTTAGATTTCGAAAACGTAAAGAGTGTTGGAGTCTTTATTTTCTAAAAACAAGACTTTTCCATGTATTCAGTTAAATTAAATTATGTCCTAATGCTATGTCAGTTCCATCATAAGCATTTTTTTTTCCTTTTAACACCAACATTAGCGTATGTTAAGTATCATAATCCATAGTTGGACAATTTGAAATCTCTTCGTGTTTTATCTCAAAGTAGAGCCTCAAACAATTTGTACCTCACAAATTTACAATATCTATGAGGGCTAATAAGACCAAACTCAGGCATATTGTCAAATGTGCTTATACTTTCGCTAGACAAGTCATTTTAAAATTGTCTTTCATTGCCAAAAAACCACATCAACTAATGGTCCACTACTTTAATTTGAAAGCATGCATGCGATCGGCAATAATCAGGGATGTTAGGGTCATGCTGCAGAGTATAGAACATGATTTTATGGTATATCCTTCTTTCTTTATAATTTTTAAGTTTAATACTGTTACTTATGTAGCACATAAGTTGGAAAACATAACATAAAATTTTAAAAATGTATAGTTTTCGTTCCCTTTTTTCCCCTCTAAAAATGGGAAAAAAAGAACGTAATTTTGATTTATTTAAATTACTGTTGTGATAATAATTTTTATTTTATTGATTATTTACCCATACATGTGGCAAATTTTTTAAGATAAGGTGAAGGATGAAGCTGAAAAACATAAATTATATAATTAATTATCCTCTCTAGTAAGTTTAAAGTTTATTATTTTTAACTACATGTTTATAATTTAATTTTATTATGTGTTAATCTAAAGATCTAAATTCACTTCGGAACCATATACATATTTAGACATAATGTGCATGTTAATCTATAGATCTAAATTCACTTTGGAACCATTTACTTATTTAGACATAACGTACTGCAACCATATTGGCATATTTTCACTATAGTATTGGTGTATCGACATTATCTCTAACTGCCCTATAAATCCAAAAATAATCTAGATATACAAATAAACATAAAATAAAGATAATTGGTAGAAAATACAAATTATAAACATATAATTGAAAACGATAAATTTAAATTTACTTAAGAAAGTGTTTAATCACTTATTTCTTTTTTATAATATGACAAATATTATAATAAATATTAATTAATAATAATTAAAATAATAAACTAAAAATATTTTAATAACTTAAAATGATTCATTTTAATTTCAAGATAAAATAAACACATCAACAGCAACACAGCTCATTGTGATTTCACTCATTCTCATTTCTATCATATTTTAATTCCTGATTAGCATATATTGCTCTCCATTATAAATGAAGCCGCTGCCCCCCACTCGTGATTCCAAACTTTATCTTCTTCCTTTTTTAAATTAATGCAAGCAGCCGCTGTCCTTTTTATTAATTAATTAATTCGGCCGCCCACAGTAGATGGAGTAGGTGCCGACGATGGAGTACTAGGAAATGAAACAGTAAGAATTGGTGGAACACTTGCGTAATTAGGAGTTGTAGAAGAACTTGTAATGATTTGTATGGAAAAACAAACTCTACAAATTTAACGTGACGTGAAATGAAAATTCAACCCGATTGCATATTTAAGAACATCTCAAATGAATTGCTTACTACTATCATCATCATTATTGTCCATATAATAATGGATCTTTATTATAAATATATATGTTTCCACTAAAATATATTTAATTATTCTTTATTTTTTCATTGTTGCGTGTAAGATTTATTTGAGTTCTAAATTATATCAATATAAATGTTATCTTATCCATAAAAAGTTAAATCCAACAATTATGAAAATTACCATAGAGTTGCTTTCAATTATTTTTTTTAAATACCAGGAATAAATAATAATTAGTTCAAATGGTGGAGACTAAAAAGCGTTCACCTTTATTTTTTATCTGTTATTTATTTTTGTCATTAATGCACATGCTATACATTTGAGACATTCCATTAATTGCCAATTATGCATGTGAGATAGTTATTTAAATTAAAAAATAAAAGTGTAAGTTAATCCTATGCAATGTGAATAAATTTCTTTCCTTTTTCCTTGACTCTTTTTATTTGATAATAAAGTTTCCATCTATCATCTATGTACGCAAAATTTCTGCAACAGATACAAAACATAAAAATATATGATTGTTAAGGGAAACACGCAGAAGTTCATCATTTCAATGTTCAGTATTACCAATTTTGGCATTAAGCTTGTACGAATATATTCCACTTAGAAAGCAAAATATTAGACTCGTGATTTTAATTCATTCATTATCTCTCATTTTAATCCCAAAATATTCAAGAGTATCCAAGTTACCATAAGACTTCAGAGGCTCGAGCCTTAGCCAGAGATGGTTAATTGATAGACTATGTGCCTGAGTCGAGCACTGGAAGCCTGCAATGCAGACTGATTGATATATCAGTTTAACGTGTGCCAGGAATGAAGAACTGGAATATCACCGTCAAGCAAGCACCCTGTGGAGCAATACCAAAGAATGCACAATCCGGCTTTGCTAGGTGACACTGAGGCTTTTTGAAAAGTGCTTCACACTCACTTGCACAGATTGAGCATCCCCTCTGGATATTGCCCTCTCTGATCGAGTCTGAGCACTCAAATTTTGGTCCTCAGAGGGAGCTACAGTTTTCTCTCCACTAACCAACAATTTTCTAAACTCAGCACCTAGTGTGATCAGAGTTGTTGATATTTGCAAATGGAGACATTTAACATATCACCAACATGCTTCATCCGGTCCACGAAATTCTGCAACTGATTCAAATCTGGAACCTGAACCAGAGTCGGAGGTATATCTTGAGCCATATCTAAAG